>JAOBRB020207223.1:0-12146 GCA_027575285.2 Zoanthus pulchellus
GTGGGGTCTGGGGACAATAACTACCATATTTGGACATTATGCCCATATTTGGTCATTTCCGGCTTAGGAACCGTATGTTTAGAGGTCGCAGGGTAGGAGGTATTACTACTGATATTCCACAGTACCGAGACAGCGCTGTTGAGAGTAGTGAATGATATTCTTCTCAACATGAACAAGAAACATGTAACACTTCTGGTTTTATTTGATCTAAGTGCTGCATTCGACACTGTAGATCACAGCATACTGCCTCGTTGTCTTGAGACTTCTTTTGGCATCAAAGATTCTGCGCTTGAGTGGATTACCTCTTGTTTATCTGGTCGATCACAGCGTGTTTCAATTGACGGGATGCTTTCAGATACTTATTATCTACTCTGTGGAGTTCCTTAAGGATCCTGTCTTGGTCCTCTACTCTTCTCCGTCTATGCCAGTAAACTCTTTGAAGTAATTAAACAATACCTGCCTATTGCCCACGCGTACGCTGGTGATTCCCAGCTGTATGTGGATTTCAAGCCAGACAGTTCCACGTGTGAAATGGAGGCAATAAAGATAATTTTTAGTTTTAATTGATAGTGCTTAATGGGTTTTAGTGTTTTTAGAAGTTTTTTAAACGTTTTTTAGTGATTTATCTTTAAAATGAAAGCGCTTTAGATCATTTTAGCATGTTTTGTGCGCTATATAAATTTTAATTGTTGTTATTATTGTTATTAACTCTCAACTTCTCCTCACATAACAAGTGCAAAATATAACATTTGGTTGTGAAAAAATGAAATTTGATCAAACAAAGTATAGTACTGAAGATTAAAAGTGAAATTCTCTCAAACATGTTTTATGAAAAGTATGGGCTCAAGTTGGGAGATCTTAATAATTGAACCGGGACTGAAAGGGTCAAATACTACCTTCTCTTTCTTAGGTTGTTGGTGAAAATACTAAACGCAACTCAGCTTGTTGTCTTGGGGAAGTCTCGGTTGTTCGACTGGCAACAGGTGGAATGATTAGGAGCGATAATTCTTTGTCTGCTAATGTTACTTTGGAAACATGTACGTTGGATGATACAAGACCACGAAGTGAGGAAGGAGTTCCAAGGTAGGCATTGATTTGTTACTCATCAAAGAATATATGGTGGAAGAGTATTCAGCCAAAATATACATGCATTGCCTAGTAGAAACGCGTAGAACTAATTACTGCTTTATCAAAATTTAGCAAGTTGCAGTGCGTCAGGACTTTCTTTTTTCGCTTTGTTTGACAACATTTTGTTGAATACTCAGCTTGCCAATTTTAAAAACGTTCAGTGAAGAAAACAGCTTTTAGACCTAGAACTTGCCTGGATCTGCAAGTTCTTAAAGAAACTGACAATATATGTTATATTGAATAGTAGGGATAATTACTTGGTAAAAAATCTGTATCATTGTAAGACTACTGATATTCCAAAGGTTGTCTTCCTAATTGACTGCTCAACTTTTCCTTACAGAATGATGGAAAGATTTGTTGGTAGCGGAACATCAGAGCTGCCAAACATGGTGGATATAAAGTTCCAACAGGCCGCCTCCCAGGACAAAAATAGTAATTTAGAATTACATTACTTTATTTTCAAAAATTTGAAACTTGTCAAAATACTCCTTGTGGGTTTTGTTGTCAGCAAGCTACGTAATATGTTTAGTTTTGGTAATTGCCGTTGCAGATGAAACAACGATTACATGAAATATCAAAGACATGAGAACTCTGAAAAATCAGAGATGGGATTTTAAACCAGAACTGAAATTTCCTGGAAATCGATTTTTGCTCATCAAAGATTCTCCAATAGATCAACAATTAGAGCATTCAATTAAACCAGGGTTGTGCGATCCATTCCCATCTTTGACTTGAGTTTCCTCTAAGTCCTTTTTGCCTTTAATATATCATGTAATGGGCATCGCGATTTAAAATGATATGCAATTAAATGTCAATATTAGACCGAAAAAACAAATACATTACCGATTACCGAATTCGTTTAAAGGAGAAGCGAATGTTATCTTTGTTTGAATCTATTTGTATCGTAGATTGAGTCTGTTAAGCTTTTTTCCTAATTAGTCAAATCAAATTATGAATTGAAATACAGAAACGAAAAAAACTTTCAAAAAAAAGTTTGATACCGTGGTCGCGAATTTGATTGTCAGCGGTGTGATATGACGTAGGTTACGATATTCAGAGCATAAATTTGTGAGATTGCTTCGACATTTTTTACAGTTTTGGGACAATTTAGGTTTTTTCTTTATTACCAGTCAAAAACTACTTAGTATCCATGTTTATTTCTTAATCTTGCTAATATCTTAACGTACCTCATAAGTAACCGCTGACATCACAAATTGAGTCGCCGATTAAATGTTGTCTATTCGTTACAAAACATCGAATTTCTCTGAACTACTCGGCTAACATCTTTAAAAAATTTACATATTTGCTATACTATGACTAAATTTTTAAACAATGACAAGTTAATTTTAGGGTTCAGTCCCCCCTTAACTGACGTTCATGCACTTAGTTTCATTTTTTCATTAACTGCTTCCATTGTGTCTTGTATTTTCTAGTTAACATGGAGATTCACAACGTCCACTTAATATTCAATCTGGAGTTCATATTTCGTATGGCAAGTGTTTTTACTAGTGCTTTGGAGGAAGCTGCCAAACCAGGTATAACACCTGCAGCAGAAGCTGCAGCAGCAGCAGAGGTACTTGCTACCAAAACAGTAGCTGCACCTAGTGTACAGAAGAAGGACGCAGATCTTCAACTTCACTTTTTTGTGCAGAACCCCGAGATTGTTCTTCTGGCCGATGCTAAGGACAAGGACACAAATGCTTTGTTCTTGAATGTATGTAGAAGAGTAAATTGCATTCAACTTGATAAGTACTGTACTTACCTTGTTATCTTACTTCCTAAAACCATGCTTTGTGACTACGAACCTTGTATTTTTTTATCTCTATTTTCATAATATATACTTTTTTTTAAGCTTTACCATCTTTTTCAACAACATAATACACGGTTTAAAGCCGCCTACTCAAATTCCCAATTCATATAACGTGCTAGAAATTCTGCATTATACTTATTAAATCCGACATAAATAGTAAAGCGCCGGTGTCTGAAGAAGGTTTTCGACAATTTGCATAGCAGTTCTGTCGTTTCATACAGTTCAAACAGAAATCTCAGTTGTTGATTACACATTCTTACATAACTTTTTGATACAAAAAGTTAAATATTTTCTAAATGTACTTCGCCTCTAGGCTAGTCAAGGTAAGGTTTCCTGGTGTGAACAAAAGATATACTGTATGTTATTCGAAATGTCAAACACCGACCTCATTAAAAGCTGACCTTTTGTACTGTAGTACTTCATATATAAAAACGCTTCTACAATATCCCATTTATGGCGTTTACAATTAATTGAAAAAAGATTCATCTCTTTAGCAATTAATTCAATATCCACAAATTTTATTTGATGATGTTAAAACTATCTTTAATACTTCTCTACATAAAGTAGTTCGTCAGTAGCCTTATGCAAGCATTTCAAACCTGTTTTTTATATTGATGCGCATTTTTATTTACCAGAGTAACTTAACCAACAGGTCCTCAAATTAAAATAGACTAGGTTTTTGTGTCATGTACGCTAACAACTCTGATGTTTATACATATGAAACGCAAGAGGTGCGTAATATTCCGTTCTAATATGCTGCTCATCCTTTTAATAATTTTGTCTAGATAATTAAAACACTGGCTTCTAGTGGAACGAAGACCATAAGATTTTTTTGTTATGCTTTTATCTTTCTTCAGAGCTCGCTGGTCTTTCATTACGTCTTGAGTGATGGACAGCAAAAAATGTTTGGTTCTGTGTCAGACCTTAAAATTACATCCGCCGCGTTTGACGAGGAGCAACGCCCGTCGACAACAATTCAGGTATGTATGCTTTGTTTCAGCAATTTATAAAAGCGCTGACACAAGATGCAACATTGCGCGCTGCAAATTTGTTTCAGCGTGTGTCCACCGATTAGCTTTGTTGCATACAACATTGCACGCTACAAAACTGAAGTTGAATAGCAATCCATTCTTGTAACATTGCGCCCAAAAAGCTTTCTTTTCAAAGGAATTCTTCTTGAATGCCGTTTTAATTGTTGTAAAGTTGCATGGGTAAGCACGCTATACTATCACGAGAAATGTTGCGTTATTTTGTTGCACCGTGTGTCCACTTCTAAAACATTTGTTGCGCGCAGTATTACATGAAATATTGCACCGTGTATTCGTGCTGTAAACCAGTTTTGCCTGTTTCACACAATTAAAACAGAAACTTCAGGTAGGTAAGGTTTTGTAGACAGCAATTTAAGTATAATTGCTTAAAATGGGTTTCATGTACCTCGTCCTGATACAGTTTGCGTTGTTATTAAATGAAATGTAATATTTCAAAAATAGGCATTTTTACAGTTAATTTAGTTTCCTAAGATCTTTTAAGGCACTGACACACGATGCAACATTTCATGCAACATTATGTGCAACGAATTTGTTTCAGTGTGTGTCCACCGATGAGTTGTTGCCTGCAACATTGTACGATACAACGCTAAAGTTGAATCGCGCTCTATTCTTGTAAAATTGTTCGCAAAATGTTTCTTGTTGGATGCCGTTTTGATTATTGTAAAATGCATGGGTATGCACACCATGCTATCACGAGAAATGTTGCGTGATTTTGTTGCACCGTGTGTCCACCTCCAAAAAAATTTGTTGCGTGCAATGTTGCATGAAATGTTGCACCGTTTGTCCGATCCTTAAGTCTGCAGAAGTATTAAATATTGTCTAAGTACGAGTTACAGAACTTGTTTAAAGTCCCAGTTATTAAATGTTAAACATTTCAAACTAAAACAGCCTGATTACTCACGTGTACTAATTGCATTGTGTGACTTCAATATTGAGCTTCTTCGTTTGGTTTTAAAACATCTTTTGTAGGTTTTTCACCTGCCTTACGTGACCTTAAACACCTCGGCTCCTGAGGGGGGTGCTATGCACATCGACATGTCAACTGGATTTGCTCGTGTCAATATGTCAGCGCCTGTTCTCAAGACTATTTCTGCTTGTGTCTTCTCTCTTACACCTAATAAGGTACGTCGAAATGACAGCTTTAACGATCTATTGTAACAAATTAAAATGAGTTTTGTTGAACTTAAAGCAAGATACGAATGTATGTCTAAATGGGCATGCTCAGGGACTGAAATTGCGAACGATACGATTGCATTTGCGACCAAATATTTCGCTTTGCGACTAAAACTTCAACAGTGGTCACAGTTTTGAGACTAAAACTTCAACAGTGGTCGCAATTTTGCGACTAAACCTTCAACAGTGGTAACAGTTTTGCGACTAAAACTTCAACAGTGGTCGCAGTTTTGCGACTAAAACTTCAACAGTGGTCACAGTTTTGCGACTAAAACTTCAACAGTGGTCGCAGTTTTGCGACTAAAACTTCAACTGTGGTCACAGTTTTGTGACTAAAACTTCAACAGTGGTCACAGTTTTGTAACTAAAACTTCAACAGTGGTCGCAGTTTTGCGACTAAAACTTCAGCAGTGGTCACAGTTTTGCGACTAAAACTTCAACAGTGGTCGCAGTTTTGTGACTAAAACTTCAACAGTGGTCACAGTTTTGCGACTAAAACTTCAACAGTGGTCGCAGTTTTGCGACTAAAACTTCAACAGTGGTCGCAATTTTGTGACTAAAACTTCAACAGTGGTCACAGTTTTGTGACTAAAACTTCAACAGTGGTCGCAGTTTTGCGACTAAAACTTCAACAGTGGTCGCAATTTTGCGACTAAAACTTCAACAGTGGTCACAGTTTTGCGACTAAAACTTGAACAGTGGTTGCAGTTTTGCGACAAACTTCAACAGTGGTCGCAATTTTGCAACTAAAACTTCAACAGTGGTCACAGTTTTGCGACTAAAACTTCAACAGTGGTCACAGTTTTCAAGTTTTACATTTAGTCGCATAATGCGACCATGAAATTCTTTTAATTTCGAGCCCTGATACTGGTTTTGTTCAAATACTGACAAAATCCAAATTTGCCATGGACAGGACGAAGAAAGCAGTGGTACAAAGATGGAAGTAGATAATTCTGATCTATGGGTTGAGAAAACTATTGAGCGCAGTCAAAGATGGTATCTAGAACCAGGTAAAAGAACATTTGTTACAGATTGAAAAGCTATACTGGATAAGTTGTGGAGAAAAATTCACTTAATCTTCAAACTAAAAGTAATAAATAGAGTGACTGGTTCATTATACTGTGTTGAAACGTCTTGTCTTGAATGTCGCTCAGAGGTATTGTTTTCCAATAATAGTCTTATTTAAGAAATCTTAATATTATTTTGTATTCCCAATCCTTTTTGTCATTTATATCCAACAATTTAGAGTGGAATAGGTGTTCAAACACCCCTCTGTTACAGACCCACCGAGATCGAAATTTCCACCGTGTTCTTTTAGAAAAAGTCGCTAGGTTAGACAACTTTTTCGGTGGGTTAGATCACTTTTCACTTGGTTAAAATTGTCTACTAGGATACTCACCTTTACTTACATTTTAGCGAAGGCACACAATGATGTCGTTGTATCTTGATCCCCTTCCTTTTCTTTGCCAGCAATCTTGGTAGGTTGGGATATCTTGAGTTTTATTTGCTGGACAATCATCTTCATTTATGTCTGTGTCATCTTCGTCTTGGTTCGTGTTTACATCTAATGCTTTTTTGTAGTGAATCTTCAAACTCTTCAGCGATCTCAAGAGCTTCACTGTACGTGTCGAATGATACAAGAAATCTCGTTTCTATCACGATAACAATTTCTTTTATCATAACAATGACGATATTGTGACTCTCGCCGCGTAGTAAGTGCGCATATGCCATGGAAGCATTTTTCCAATTTTCATCTACTGCATACGAGACTCCACGGTTATCTCTTGAAGTTTCAATAAGGAAGTCTTCACGGATTCTCGTTCTAGGGTTTAGACTGCCCATCGGTATTGCACAGTTCACTCTCAACAGGTTGAATGGTAACCCATCGGTTCCATGAAAGGCAACTATTTCACCAACCTCAAATGCGTTGTGCTTCACAGCATTCATTATTTCCTCCGTTTCTTCTCCATCTCCATCGTCCAATGTAGGAAATATAGACTCCGAGACGGAAGTAGTGTGTAACGCGCTCCTTGATGTATGTTGCCCAATGATAGTCGGAGGTGTAACGTATTTTCGTTTCTGAAAATCTTTTAATGTTTTCATAGGGCGAGACTTGGTGGCCATATGGTTAGTTTTGCCTTTTGTTCCTGAGTTACCTTCTCGGATGAAAGAGCACTTGCATAGCCTTGGCAAGAATGCATGGTTCCAACGTGTAAATGCTTTCTTGACAACGCTTCATCACACTCTTTGTCAAGTTCTAGGTTCTTTTTTACTTTCCTGAGATGTTGAAACATTGACCACATCGCTTCTGAAGAGCTCTCCTTGCTGACAGTCTCGAGTCCAACGGTACTGTATGTGTAGGTCGAAGGTGCCTCGTCTCTCGTTTGCCTGACGCTCACGTTCTGGGCAGTATAGTTACCTGAAGTGACACTGGGAATAACAAAATGGAAGGCCTCTGTTGAGACTCTTTTGCTAACCTGCAAAAACGTTGGATTGTTTCCTTGTATCTTGTCAGTGATGTATCCGAAAAATCCCTCTATAAGACGCGTACCTAGATTCTGGACTTTGATTTCACTGAAAAGGTCATCCTCTCCGGTGTGCGCGAAATAATTAGCCAAGTATTGTACGCCACGTACAAGTGTTTTATAAAATCCTTCCGCCGTGCGTGAAGCCATAGAGCCATGACTTATGTCCAGTGATACAGCCCCAGTAAAGTTTCTTATATCCGTAATTAAAGCCTTCAACTGTACCGCTGCCATTATTATGTCTGGAAGAGCATCTCCTAAATCTTGCTTCTTACAGACAGAGCATAGGCAGGGTCACTTGACCAACAGTTTCTATAATTTTACATGGAGCTCTTCATCTAGTGAATCTGTAGTTACTTTGTAAGGGTATGCGGGTTTGCAAGTTTTGCAAGTTTTTTCTTTGATGTTCTGACATAAGAAATCACAATTCTTCTCCTTTAAAATTTTCAACATATTTGGCTCAGCTGAAACTGAAGCCCATCCGCTTTCTGCAATAGAGCCCGAATGGCTTGCAGATGTAGATTGCATCACTGGTCTCGATTGCAAAGTAGCACTACTCGCTGTGCTTGACACAGTTTCAACATACATGGTCATGGTATTATTCGGGCAGCTCTTTAAGTGATGCAAAAATACCTCCCACGAACCAGCACTCAGCTGCACTTTACAGTCATGGTGCTTGTATTACAGTTTGGCAGTGGTGCGAGTGGTCGAACAAGCATTTAAGACTTTGGACTCAAATTCTGAGTAGCCGCTAATGGTTCCAGTCTGAAGAGAAAGGGTATGTAGCTTCTTTACTAAGGCTATGTAATTGGAGCAGGATTTTTTGTTCGATGATCTTTCCTTTGTCTACTTTTCTTTTTCTTTCTATTTGAGGTCGAAGGTCTTCTACGTCTCCTCTCGCCGTCTCTCCTTTCTCTCTCTTTTTTTGAGCTATGAAATCCACGTCGGCGCTTACCGGAATGATACTCCTCAATACATGTCTCAACTAAGGAGCTGCTAGATCGCTCAGAATCGGAGCTTTTGTTTTCCGAAGAGCTATCACTATCCATTGCATTTGCATCGCCCATCTTTGACGCACATGCAAGTATGTGGTTGTAGGAAATGTGAAACTGGATCATGTGATTACAAATCTGAGTACTCTATTGGCTAAAGGGAGGAAAGTTTCCCGCCATCCCACGGGCGTGCTGTGGACTTTAGACCCGGGTTTCAGACTCAGTTTTTAGTTTTGATCTTTTTTTGTCTCTACTTCGCGCACTAGACATAAAGTATGAATACGCTGGGTACTCGGATTTTGCAGTGGGGAAGGTAAAAAACCGGCTGGGTTAGTTAGATAACTCGCTGGGCGATGGGTAAGCCAAAATTTTGCTGGGTAGAAGCAAAATTTCTAGTGGGTCGGGTTTCAGTGGGTCTGTTACAAAGGGGTGTTCTTAACGGTTCTTTCTGCTTTAGTTCCCAGGGATCAGATTATTGCTGGGTCAAGAATTCTTGGAAGGTGGCCGAAAAACAACAAGTACTACGAGGGGTTTGTGTTCAAGATTGACAGCCGAATTCATTTACAGTTTGACGATGGTGACAAAACCTCACATGACCCAAATGACAAAACTGCAGTTCTCTCTGACCGCGTTCCGGAAAATACTGATCTCCAGGTACGAAACCTAATATATAAGAAAAAATAAATACCAGTTAGAAATGAAAGCGTTGTCTGAACTATAACTTATGGACCGCAATAAAGTTTACAAAATGTTTATTATATTGTTTATTGAAGAACATTGTGAGGACAAAGCGCTTGAGTGAATGACTAATACGAGGATAAATTATTAAGAAATGTCTAATAATAATTTTTGTTGATGTTTTCCTTTCTGAAATTACTCTACGTGTAAGATTGGCCTGATGTTGAATATTTTCTTCGACCTTCTTTTAAACAATTATTCTGATTGGGCGAATCGTATTAAGACGACGTTTTCTCAAAACGAAAACAAACACTGCCGTTATGGAGATCTGTATCGGGGACCTTGTATAGACCAGTGCGCGAAATTAATGATATGATAAATACATTGCCTCAAACATGATAAAGTTTTAAAACTAATTAATGTTGGTTATAAACTAACATTTTTATTGCGGATAGAAAGAAAAACAAGTGATAGAAATTACTGATGCTTGTAATTAACAAATGTGCTGTTTGCTTTACCCTAAAATCTCATATTACGACTGCATGTCTTCAGAAACAAATACCTTTTATGTTGGGTCAAAATATATTATAGTGTTGATTATTGCTTGCTCTCGGTGGTATGCATGCACCATTCTGCTTTCATTCTTCATTAATCTTGTGTTAATATGAAATCGTAATCGTTTAGGAAAAATGTAGAAATCCTGTGTATGTCCTTGGGGTGGATAAAAGCAGTGTGTAAACAATCGAAAACCGTTTGGTTGTCGAATCTTGTTAAATTTATTTCTAGTATAGATAGGACCTGGCGCGCTCTGATTGGTCGAAAATCTACGTTTTATCAGAGTATAAAACGTAGAAAAAGCGTGTTTTATTGTTTTTCGCAACCGGCTTTCCCCTTATCAGTATTTTTGTTGAGATGGCGGAAAACATTTGATCCCAAAAAAAATTGTGATGGAGCATTATCGTTGACCGTGCCGAGACGACAAGCGACGAAGAGCATCGCAAAATGAGGAGTGAAAATATTTGAAAATAAGCACAATATAATAAGATATTATAATTTTTGAACTGAAAGTCTTTTAATTCAATTCTTTGTACATTTGCAACAATTTGAAAAAAAAAACCTACACACCGCAACGCAGAGAGCATTAACCACTACAACACAAAACGTTCTTTAAGTCAAGTTCGCCGGTGTTGAGATGTCTCGTCTTCGGCGTGTTCGTTGCAAAGCGCTTAAACCTTCCTTACAGGATGAATCTCTTGTTTTTCCATCAGTACCACTCAAAGTGTCGGTTGTTCCTGCAGTAAATAAGCCAATTAAACAGCAGTTCCAGCAGCAACAGCTTCAGCAAAATTCACCATTTCAAATCCTTGGAAGTGGCAGCATGTTGCACTCTTGTCAAATTCAGAATGTTAAAGTTTTCGTAAACAAAGATACACAACGGCCGTCAGTTCGGTTTTGATTGCAAAGTTTTCAGTTTTAATCTGGTTTTGTATACTTTTCCAAAAACTGAGTGCCATTGCAAGTTCTTTGCTTAAGCAATCACCATTTGACAGATTGACAGCTGAGGACTTGAGTGGCCAATCAAATTGCTAGATTTAGTATGCTATCCAATCAGAGTATTGCTGGCGTTTGCATATAGCACTTTAGTGGTATTTTAAAGATTGCTTCATTTCCCTCGTGTTATCATATGTCCGTAGTATTTTATCACAGTCTAATACACGGCTTAGGCTTCTTTATTTGTTAAACAATATTTTGTGTCTCAAGTGTGTAAATAACTTTTTTTGAAGATCGGCACCAAGGTTGTAGTTAAGGACCAGAAAATTTACTTTTACCATCCTGGTAAAGTTGTTCAGATTGTAGAAGATGAGAAAGGGCACACTGATTACACGGTTGAACGGCCTGACGGCGTAAGGCAGACGTGTCAAAGAACAACCATACGTCTTCTTCCAACTAACAAGCTCAAAGGTATAGATCTAAGTAGGCGATGAACCATTAAACCCTGGCTAGGAGAACTGGTAACCTTTTCCTTTGCAATTGACGTTAAATAATTTATATCTATATTTGTTTATAGGTTATCGAAGAGATCCTTTGTTTCTATTCATCAAAAATTTCCAAATTTTTATAATTTTTTTTGTGCCTTCACTTTTTGGATATAGTTGGAAAATCGGTTTGAATAGACCAATCTTTGGTTTCTGTTTGGCCATTTCACCCTGGCGGATTTTAGTGAGCTTGCGTTAAGCTAGCTTTTAGACTTGGCAATGAAAAGGCGAGTACAAACAAAAATATATTCTACAGGATTTTGTGTTCTTATTGTTTTCAGTCGTTTGGAAACTTTTTAATTTTAAGAGAGTTTAAGTTATCTTTCTTTTTAGTACTTTTATGGGTCAGCGGTGATTTAAGATGGCGGGAGTACATTTTCTTATCTCCGTAAATTTGTTCCTGTTGCTCGTAAACTTCGCTTCACTGGAAAATTTAAACATCTCAAATCCTTTTCGTAACTTTCAAGTGACGAAACTTGAGGAAAAGAAACTATGGTGCGAGCTTTTACTCTCCGAATTTCATTCAAAAGGTTTCTATGATAAAATGGCTCACTTGGATTGCCGGCCACAGCACTTGATTTTTTGCTGTTTGCTTCTACTAAGTGGTGATATAAGTTCAAATCCTGGCCCTAGATGGAAATATCCATGTATGTTATGTGGGAAACCAGTCAAAATAAATCAAAAAGGAATATGCTGTGACTCGTGTGATCACTGGTTCCATACTCGGTGTTTAAACATGGACGACCACACTTACA
>JAOBRB020207424.1:0-12145 GCA_027575285.2 Zoanthus pulchellus
TAGTAATGTAGTTGATGTTCTTGGGCGTAAATATGTTTTGGGCCCTTCTCAGCGCTCATTTTAACCCTCGCTGCGCTTGGGCTAAAATGAACCTGAGTCGGGCCAAAAACATATTTACGCCCGCGAACATCAACTATATTGTTATATTATTTTTCTTTGCATTAGCTTAGATAAAGATCGCAATAACACGGACAGCACGGTGAAAGAAGCATCAAACTGGCCGAGTTCTATTGGATCAGCCATCTTGAAGAGCAAAGAAATCCTTCAGAAAAATATAAACAATCACCGTACCGGTGTTGTAATAAACAACACTTCAGTTGAAGAAGAGATCAAGTTTTACACCAACATTATAGAAACACTGCTAAATTGGTTTTTTAAAGGTAAAAAAAATTACTTATGAGTGCTAGTTTTGAATCTTACTTTTAATAGAAATTTGGTTATTGTTTTATTAATTGACTGGTTATCCTGTGTCTTTTACTTAGCTACCTGTGGTAACCCCAATTATAAGATAGGCTCATTTCTTGCTCAGTTGTATTGTGAGGAGAATATACAGACACCTGGAACAAAAGGTGTAACCCAGTGAACGCTTCTAGAGCATCTCATTGGTTAAAGGGGTTAGTTAGCCAACTGTTGTATTGATAGAACGGATTAGCTTGTGTTCTGGTAAATTATGACTCTATTTAACGTCAATTGCGAAGGAGTGGTTGCCGAATCTTCCTTGCCAGAGGCTAATGTTTAATCGTATGACGGCTTTGATCTTATTGGCTTGAAAGTCGCTTGTGGTCTGGTAAATTAATACTTTATTTTACGTTATTAGCGAAGGAAGTGGTTGCCGATTCTTCCTAGCCAGAGGCTAATGTTTAATCGCTTGACGGCTTTGATCTTATTTGCTTGAAAGTCGCTTGTGGTCTGGTAAATTAATACTTTATTTAACGTCAATTGCGAAGGAAGTGGTAGCCGATTCTTCCTAGCCAGAGGCTAATGTTGAATCGCTTGACGGCTTTGATCTTATTGGCTTGAAAGTCAACTTCGCAGAAGGAGGAAAAGCGGATTACCCAAAGAAAAACCCTCGGTAAACATACCGAGCCGAGGAATCGATGCCGGGTCGTAGAAGTGGGAAGCACGATCGTTGACCACCATATCAACCTATCACCCGTTGGTTGAAGGGGTTGTTCTGTCAGTTCACTAATTAATGGGATCAGCCTGATAATGATGACTTATTGACAACACACGGAGGACCTAAGTTCAAGTTTATGTTTGAGTTATAGTCTCTTGTTATGAAGCCCAAACGGTTCGAGGCAAACCGGTTGCTTGTTGAAAAAACAGAAACGTCGAGGGACGAAGAAAAGCAGATTTTTGGTCCAGACCAACTACATTAATATCAGCACTTCTGCCATCAATGCTGCAAAAGGCAAACTCCTCTGAAACAATAAGAAAACACAGGTCAACCCCTTTAACCGAGAGAACAACAGTCCAACCTTCTAATCGAGGCACCTGCCTAACTCTTTTGATGAACAGGCTATTACTTGAACTCAATAACAGAAAAGACTGATCTTGGTAATCAATAGGAGAAAACTAATACCTCCAAACAAAAACAAGCTCTTATCTCCTGTTTCTGTACTGTTAGGCATCAACAGGAAAACTCCCCCGAAAAAACTGGTTTATTGTGCCACAAGTTTAACTTCATGCAGCGCATGCGCACTGTTTGAGAGCTTCCGATTCTCATGTTTACACACTGTCATTGTTCATAAATCATTGAGCTAAAAGCCAGCTTTAGTATTTTTCCTATTGAACAAAAGAGAGCAATCAATTATTTTTCAAATCTCTTTCAAAGGCGGACGTGATTGGTGCAGTTGGTAAGATCTCTTCCTTCCAACCACAAGGACCCAAGTTCAATTCCGGCACTTTGATGAGATTTGAATATTTGTATGGCCTTCTTTTCTGCCTAAGTCAACTCAGCTTTCCATCCTTCCGGGGTTGGTAAATGAGTAACAGCGTCTGCTGGGAGCTAACCTGCGATGGATTAGTGTCCTGTCCGGGGGGAGTTAAAGACTCTCATCCGCTTAACACTACAGAAACTGGAGATAAGCGCCGGCTCCATAGGTCGCTAGGCTCGAAAGGAGTTAGCTTTTTAGCTATCTCTTTCAAGTGAGGTATGATGTTTCTTCGATTCTAGCTTTTAGCGAAGAAGAATATCAAGAAATGTTATACATTTTATTTTTATTTGGCTCATTATAATAATGCATGCAAATTAACTTCGGTTTTCCAACGGTCGCTTCAACCGTTTATTCGTTCTCCTAGTTCAAGTGATTCACAATGGTTAGCTAAGAAACAAATTTGCAACAAAACGTAGTTTACACGTTTGTAAAAAAAATTGTATAATTGAAACTTACAGAGAAACAACTCCTATATAGTCAACCTTGGATTATTCTTATATCGCCCGGGCCACTTCGGAAACTTCCGATAACCAAAGTGATAATTAGAGAATCACTCAGAGAGCGCCAACCTCCGCCAAGCATAGTGTGATCCCCACGCAACACTAGTACTACAGTCCCAGAATCTAGGATTTCTTCGGGATCACCCACAAAACTTAATCAGTTATTTCATGTTCTATTTCTGACATCTAAAAAGTTCATCAAAATCCGTCCATAAATTTGTGAGTTATATTGCCAACTCACTTACAAACAAACAAACCCCGGCAAAAACATAATCTCTTTGGCGGAGGTGGATATTGAAAAACTTGGTATTTCACAGTGAAGAAAAAGAAACATGGCCACCTCCTAAAACGTAAAAATCGGAGCCTCTGACAAATGTTAGAATATTTTTATCATTTAACAACAAACTGCATGATGCAGTTCACTGCGCGATGCAGTCAATATGATCATTGCGTCCATGATACATTAATGTTATTCAGTAATTGTGCGATACAATCCGTATATCATAACCCATTATAGTGACCTTGTTCGCCATACGAGTTCCCGTGGCTCAGTGATAGAGCGTCCGACCAGTATACGGACGTCATGGGCTCGCTTCCCGTCTGGAGCTCAGAGTTTTCTGAGTTCTTTGTCTCCGCATGTGTTTGTCAATATTATTTAAGAACTAATAACTAATAATAATAATCAAAGATTAGGGAAATGCAATCGACAGGAAACTCGACTCCCGCTAAAAACGAAGCAAATAAACAAAGCTTCGTAAAGCTTTGGCAAAATTCCAAATACCAGTAACTCTC
This sequence comes from Zoanthus pulchellus, assembly GCA_027575285.2. NCBI lineage: Eukaryota > Metazoa > Cnidaria > Anthozoa > Zoantharia > Zoanthidae > Zoanthus > Zoanthus pulchellus. The sequence continues at coordinate 3,230 of JAOBRB020207424.1, forward strand.
AACTTTAAACGTAAAAAACGCTACTTACTTGATAACAGTCCACACAACAATTCATACAGAAAGACGACAAGCTTTGGCAAAATTCCAAGTGCCAGTAATTTTACCTGATAACAGTGTAGACAGTAAGACAATGGACTTCTGTCAGAGACAAAGCACAAGGTCAATGACAATGACGTCATACGCTCCGAAATAATTTTTCAGGGAAACCAAATTCGTGAAGAACTAGTACGTTCGATGGGGGTGGGGGTTAGGACCTAAGAGATGATTGGGTCTAGGTGTTGTTAAAATGGAGGTTGTGGGAATTAATATTGTTGGTAAATACTTTGAATAAAAATCGAGGTAAAGTCTTGGGATGCTAGTAATTTTTTTTTCTCATGTGGGAATTGAATGTTTTAGTAATAGTTGAGGAGAATGTCTAAAGGTTTGCCTAGTTACGTTGACATTATGCAAACGATTGTTGCAAATAATTTGATGGGTAAAATAGGGGCGAATCAATCGAATTAAATGGAATAAATAGGGTATGATCAGCTAGACGCTGTTGCTCGTTTGTTCACTGAATTGCCACTCAGCCAAATACATCATTCTTACGGCGAATTCATCTACAAGCAGTCCCCCACAATCTGATGATTTTCCGACGCGAGATCCACGAGGTTAAAATAATTGAATTCTAGGGGGGATTGAAGCGATAACGGACAAGCAGCATCTTGATCAAAAATCTTTATCGAATCCAACATGAAACGCAACATACATTTTTTTCCTAATAAATACTTTACTATTGCAATTTTTTATGTTTTAGTTAATAAGTCCACTCATATTTCTGGGAAATAGCTTTTAAAACACCTTTTACTCATTTACAAAATACAACTGCAACAACGATAGATAACAACAACGACGTAGCAAAACTTAACTGATCGATATCAGTCAACAAGACACCACTGTCGCATGAGGTCGAGGAATTTTAAGATGGTCGGTCGGTCCCTCTACAAAAATCCCTCAACGCAGGATGTTATCAAGCCTGAGCCCACGAGCAAGGCAAGATTAGGATGCGTTGTCCTTTGTCGAACGCAATTAAACCTTGAGGACAAATGGACCACAACAAGTCAGTAATCTATGACGCGTTGGACGAGTTGGAATCTATGTAACAACTGTGACAGTTATCATTGTCACGATAAGTTTAGGGACTACACGCAACGAGGGAGACGACTCAAAAAGACGTTGGCAGACTAAACTAGCATCGGCACGATATTGTCGCTAATATTTTAAATCAAAGGTATCCTGTGGTAAGTTCGTGGAGTCAGTAAGATACCGTGTCATGAAGCCGTTGTATATATATTAATAATAAGAAAAGGTATAATGTGGTGAGCTCGTGGAGTCAGTTAGATACTGTGTCATTGATAAATGTATTAGAAATGCGTTCGGTGTGTAGATAGATAGAAAGAATAAAGAGAAAAATAACATATATAGCCCTCGGCGGGAATCGAACTCCACATCTTCGGTTTACTAGTCTGACGTGTTAACCACTACACCACAAGGACCAACCACGCTGGCAACGTAGCCGGACAATGTTATTTAAGCGGTAACTGTAGGGGTTTCCAGGGCGATATTTTTCTCTATTGGTAAGTTAAACACCGTAAATTATAGGTACCCATATATGGTATTGTTTGTAGATAAATGTATTAGAAGTGCGTTTGGTGTGAATTGTTGTTGCGTTCAACGTTAGGAGAACGCAATAATAATCTTGCGCAGGCGGAAAAAATCTCGATTTTGTGATTGATCCAAATCGACGCCGTTTTGAATTTCTCCGAGGGGGTCTGAGTTCCATTCCTGTGCAGGCGGAAAAAATCGCAGTTTTGTGGTTGATCCAAGTCGACGCCATCTTGGATTTTTTTGAGAGGGTCTGAGTTCCATTCATGAGCAGGCGGAAAAAATCTCAATTTTGTCGTTGATCCAAATTGACGCCATCTTGGATTTCTCCGAGAGGGTCTGGATTGTTTCAGCCAATACGGCATGTAAGCTTCCCATTAAATTACACAACAGTTTATTATTTGACTTCTTGTATGTGGTAACAGTTTTTACACAGGACTAAGTTCAATCCCTCTACCACAGTGCTAGAAAAATTGCCATTCTATTCAACCTTTAAACTATCGAACGCACTTCACTAAACTATGATTACTTCTAGTATATATACTACTAGTAATAAAAGGTATAATGTGGTGAGTCAGTAAGATACTGTATCAGGGAGCTGTTGTATCTGGACTGTTGTTCATTGATTAATTAATAACCGTACGCGTGATCAACCACATGTGCTGGTTTGCGGAAGTCATGTAACGAACACCAAAATATCGCGTGGCATATTGAACGTCTTTCATTGGTAGCCGAATAATAATTATGTTAATAACCATTTAACGAATGCATGAATGCGCCTGCCGAACTTGAGACGATCGGAAATCGATTACAAGTTCTCTATTAATTACGCCTGACATCCTGGTTCCCCAACTGTTCGCGATAGCCCTCCACGAGATAAAAACGTTAAAAGATCAATTTTAGAAATGTTCACACTACGAGAACGTAAAAACAAAGATTTCTCTGTATATCTGTCGAACTTCACGATCGAATTAATTATTTTCTGTTCACAGATTTTAAGGCAACAAGGTTGTAAATGATAAATCAAAAATGTGATTTTTCACAGCATTTCTTCCGAAGTTGTGTAAGATCCTGCGCTCTCACGTGCAACAAGCGTTTACACTATAATTTCCATACAGGACAAGGCGTGCAGCAGTAGAATTGTAAAATAAAATGTTTGATTTGCGACAGTAATATGATTATTGTAAAGTAGAAAGAATAAGAAGGCGGACGTGGTTGGCGCAGTTAGTAAGAACTCTGTTTTCCAGTCACAAGGTTTCCAGTTCGATCCCAGCACTTTGCAGAGATTATTCGAATCTTTTCCGCCTAAACCAACTAAGCTTTCCATCCTCCCGGGGTATGTAAATGAGTACCATCGTCTGCTGCGAACTAACCTGCAATGGATTAGGTTCCCATCGAGGGGGAGTCAAAGACTCTCATCCACTTAACACTACAGAAACCGGAGATAAGCGCCGGCCTTATGAAGCACTAGGCTCGTAAAAGGGTTCAGCTTATCTTAGTAGAATAAAAACATTTTCAACTTCTTCTGTAAATAACGGTTTATGAGGCGCAGAATTCCAAATACAAGACATAAACACCAGGAACGTACTAATGAAAATTGAAAGGGTGAAACAACTAGTAACATTAACGGTGAATCGTGTTTTTCTTTTATCTTAGGAAGTTATACCATACAAATGGAAAGTACCGAAACAGATTTTATTGCTTACAGATTGTTTTTGATAAGCAAGGAGAAAGCAGGCTTGGAGCGTGCCCTTGGGGGATCATATTTTTCGCGAGGAAGTTTTAACACAAGTAAAGAATTTTTCGACTACGCCGAGCAAAACATTCTTGGGAGGGGATACCTAAACACAAGTATGATATTGATGCCTGAGATCTTCAAAATTTACAATCAAAGCATAGAATTGAAAAATCGACTTTTAGCTTTACAAATTGAAGAGAAAAGATTAATTATAGTAACGAATAAGGAAAAACGTGGGTCTGCTGAGCAAGGTCAAAAATGGTTCCAATTAATGACTGAATATATCGATGTGTTATATTTGATACAAGAAGACTTGGGCAAGACTATTTCAAACAAATTGAAATTATCTTTTAAAACAATGCAGCGGTCATTGTATGCGAAATTGGCCATTTTGATTGTTGTCATAGCCGGCATTCCGATTTTGTGTGTTACAGTGTTTCGCATGACATCCACGATACAACGATACGCTTTCGTTATAGCAAGAAAAACGAAAGAACTACACGAAGAGAAGAAACGCGCGGACGCCTTACTCTATCAGATGTTTCCGAAATCGGTCGCTGACCAGCTAAAAAGGAAACAAAGCGTGCGAGCAGAACACTTTGAAAGTGTGACAGTGTACTTCTCAGACATCGTGGGATTTACCAAGATTTGCTCAAGTATATCCCCAATGCAGGTCACGTTTCTGTTAAATACCTTGTATGGCATTCTTGATCAGCTAATCGAAAAGTATGACGTTTACAAGGTTGAAACTATTGGAGACGCTTATATGGTGGTCAGCGGATTACCGACTCGAAACGGAAACGAGCACGCTGTGCAAATTTGTAAAATGGCGCTCAACATTATGGAGGCGGTGGAAAGCTTGCCTGAAATTGACTATATTCCTGACAAAAGGTTATCAATAAGAGCTGGAATCCACACAGGTGAGGTTTATTAGAATTAAATGGCTTGAAAACATGTTTTTACCGGCTGGTTGTCTGTGGCAACACAGTCTTAGTTAATCTTATGTGCTTTTTCTTTCTCCGCGAGAAATAAAAAAAACAGTATTGCGCAACTCTTGCGCAATACTATTTAGCCGGAAGATCTATGTCACGTGCTAGGTAGCCAAATAGCGATCTTTTTCGAGACGAAGGGCAACTCTCACAAGCCCTGGCTTCACTCACGCTACACGTTAAAGTGAAAATTTTCGAGCACTGAGCTTTAAGAAAGTTTTAAAATGTTTTTAAGGTTTTTTATTTAGGTACTTTCACTTTGTTTATTCAAAAAACCAGAATGCTGAGAAACTAAATTTAGAATATTAGTTGAATACAACAGTCAACACACCCTTACACAACTCATGATCGGCAATCCGGTAGCTGTGTGATAAGCATTACAAGTGTAAAATTCTTGCAGAAAATAAACCAAAAGACCCAATTAAGGAAAAGACAGTTAAAAATTATAACAGCGTAGTTTGGAATAAATCTCTTAAAGGTGAACCCGATGTGAAACCGAGTTAATATCGAACTGAACCCAAACAAAAACATATACAAAATCATACTATGTAGTAAAAAGCTCGCGTTTTTGAACATTATTTAGTTGGTATAGTTAAGTAATTCAATACTATCGTAATTCATCCGAGAATAAGACTGATATCAGAAACGCTTTTTCAATTGAGTAGATTGTTACCAGTGTGGACTTTTGATATTACATTTAGTATTTACCAAGCAACCGATAACCATTTTCGCGCACTATGATTGGCCCCCGTAACTTAAGATATCAAGGATAAGTATTTATCAAGCAACCGATATTCATTTTCGTGCACTTTGATTGGCTCCCGTATCTCGCGATATACAAGACTATTAGTTAATTTTAAAGCGGAAGTCAAAATGACAAGAAACGCGCCCGTAAAAACAGAAAAAACGTAAAGTGACAAACTTAATAATAGAATCAAAGCCGAAAAAAAGTTTATCACAAAAATACGACCTAAAACGATTTTTGTAATAGTTGGATTTCCAAAACAAATGCATTAAAATCCTTGAGTTAGTGGATTTTCCTTTAAAGCTTGCAAGTTTGCATAGATTATCCTTTCATACCTGGAAGTTCTTAAACTTCAACATTTTTAAATTTAGGTTCTACTCTCTTCCCTAAGACAACCCTTTCGCTATTTTTATCAATATTTTTGATGTTATCTCATTCACTATTTTAAAAGGTGAAAAATCCGATAATCGCAACACAGCCACAGGTTCAATAACAAAAAGCCTCTTGAATATTTTCAGATTTTTTGAATGAGATTTGAGTTACTTTTGGAGTTAATATTTGCTGGCTAATTGCTACACAGTCCCCTAACGAACGTTGCATTTTCGCATAGTCTGAAGGGGCGGTTTGACTATTGTCCGCAAAATTCTTCTAACTTAATTACTTCTTTCAACTCCCGGAGTTATCCACCAAAAATTCGGGGTAGAGAGTGGCCTTTAGATTTGGGATTTTGGAATTAAATTTACTGATAAAAATGCAAGAAATAAACAAGAACATGTTTTATTACATGGCTACTAGTAAAAAACCAGAAACTATACCAATATATTTTCCATTTTTCACTAGAGTGAAATATGAAAAAATTATTTACCAAATGTCCCGGATGTGCGTACACGTCAGTATTTTTCCATTCTTGTCGTCGCTTCCATTGCAAAACATGGCAAACAAAGAGGACGCTAAAGTTTTTGCTGATATTTCTGATGAGGTATAGGCACGATTGGGCCAAGAAAATGAAAACGAAAACGCACAAAGGAAGAATTGAAGTTGTTAAGCTTAAATTTTGCTTACATTTGACACTTTCTGCGAGAATTAAAAAAAATACGTATAACTCAAAATAAACATATTTTCTCCTTTGGTTTTTCGTAGTTTATAACCATATAATAAAAAGAACATTACACACAGTAGCTTGAAGATATGAAATTAATTTTCTTGTGATGAAAACAATATTTTACATTTTACATTTCATCACTCAAAAACAAATTTCATATCATCGCGCCATTGTGTAATAATCTCTATTTATTTATTTCTTAAATATCATAACTGTTATCCAATAAATACACAGGTCCTTGTGTAGCAGGTGTTGTTGGAACAAAGATGCCGCGTTATTGCTTGTTTGGTGATACAGTGAATATCTCCTCAAGAATGGAATCAAATGGTTCCCGTAAGCTGCAGCTATATATTTCTTATACGTTAAATACCACCTAATTTTCAAAATCTATTTTGCATTGTTGTTTTTTCCTTTTGTTATACCTTATAATAAAATAAATACTACTACTAACAATAATGCAAAATATATATAAATGCCGAAACATGTCTAAGAAAATTTAAGTGTTGCTTGTTAAATTGCAGGTCTTTAGACCTTCCAATACAATAATAATAATAATAATAATAATAATAATAATAATAATAATAATAATAGTAATAGTAATAGTAATAGTGATAGTGATAATGATAATGATAATAATAATAATATAAATAATAATATCAATGATAATAAAAATAATAAAGATTTTATTTACATGTCAATTCTATACTTCAAGACTTACTGAATAAAGACACCATCTTTACAACTCCAAGGTAAACGAAGAGCTATTACATGACAGACACACACAAAAACATACATGATCGTAAGGGTTTAAGCTAGCTAGCTAAATCCTTATACGAGTATAGTGGCCCATGGGGCCGGCGCTTATCTCTGGTTTCTGTAGTGTTAAGCGGATGAGAGTTTTTGACTCCCCTGGACGGGACACTAATCCATCGCAGGTTAGCTCCCAGCACACGCTGGTACTCGTTTACCTACCCCGGGAGGATGGAAAGCTGAGTTGGCTTAGGCGGAAAAGAAGATCACACAAATATTCGAATTTCGGCAAAGTGCCGGGGATCCAACTCGGGACCTTGTGGTTGGAAAGCAGAGATCTTACCAACTGCGCCAACCACGGGTTTAAGGTTCAACGTAATTATCCGAGAAGAACCATTTGCAGATGTTAGAGAAAATGCAGCACCTTCTCCTTAATTATCTTAAAACCCTGTAAGTCGGTCTTGCAAGGAAGCAAAACAAAACCTCTCACATGGTAAACAGGCACCTTACGAACCAAAGGCCAACTCCGGGTCCATACTGGACAATATAAGGCGATACAAGAATTTTGTTTTTACAAAATCAAGGAATAACATAAGGCGATATCAGGCTATATTGGGCGATATCAGGCTATATTGGGCGATATCAGGCTATATTGGGCGATATTACGCTATATTGGGCGATATCAGGCTATATTGGGCGATATCAGGCTATATTGGGCGATATCAGGCTATATTGGGCGATATCAGGCTATATTGGGCAATATTAAGAAATTTTGGGCAACATAAAGAATTTTAGAATATTAGGCTTTAATAGTATTCCTGGCGGTGATTATAGAAACAATGCGCGCTGATTGGTTGAGAACTTATTTTTCTCTGACTATAATCACCGCGTGGTGACTATAGCAATGACGGCTTTCAGTTCACAAAATGGTGCCTTGGCTGCCAGGTTTGCTGCTGTTTCTCATTGGCTCCCGTAACTCAAGATATCCAGGATTAGTATAAAATTTACCAAGCAACCGATATCCATTTTCGTTTGCTCTGTTTGGCTTCCTTAACTCAAGATATCCAGGATTAGTCTTACCAAGCAACCGATATCTATTTTCATGCCCTCTGATTGGCTCCCGTAACTCGTGAAATCCAAGATAAGTATTCAACTTCGTGTCGATGACTATTCGCCGATATTTACGTCGCGCCTTCGGCGATTAACTGCTAACTATTGGGCGACATTGAAAAATATTGGGTGATATTGCGCGATATTAGGCGATATATAGCCAGAGTAGCTACGGCGGTATACCTTTCTTTTATAATTCTACAATTTAACCGTGTATTTACTTTCGAAAAATTTTACAGCAAAAAGGATACACATCAGTAACGATACAAATCTGATTCTCAATGAAGTTGGTGGCTTTTGCACAGAGTTCAGAGGATATATTGACGTAAAGGTAGGTAGGTTACTGTGATCGATAACGTGGAGGCCGGTAGTATATAGTCTCACACCGAAACTCAAACTTACCAATTGAAAGTTCAAACTATTTGTGTTATAATAAAGTGGTAAATATACTAATAAGAGACAACGTTGTTTTCTATTGTTTTTCATAAACATCACATTCTAAATAAAAATACTAATAAGGCAAATAAACATTCAGATACCACTTTTTTCATTATATTTTTTATATTATTATATATAATTATATCAAACATACACATATAATTTTTATATCTACATTCATTTTTAACAAATAAAGAAGCCAAAGCTGTGTATTAGACTGTGATAAAATACGATGGGCATCTGAGAACACAAGGAAAATGTAGAAAACACAACGCCATCACCATCATTACCAATAACTTCATCACCATGTTCATCATTGTCACCATCATCATCACCATCACCATCACCATCACCATCACCATCACCATCACCATCACCATCACCATCACCATCACCATCA
>JAOBRB020207524.1:0-12145 GCA_027575285.2 Zoanthus pulchellus
AGAGTCAAGGTCAACGCAAAAGTTGACGCAAATACGTAAATAATTCTAAAACTAAAGCTATTCATTTTGTGCCGTAAAAATATAATACCTCCAGATGAAAAAACGATAGTTTGTATTTTGAATATACGAAAATAGAACAAAAGGTCTAGAAGACCTTTATTAGGACAGATATTCATTCAAATGAACAATAATTATCCAAGGTTGCTATCATTTCAAAGCCCATGTTTCTCAAATTCCCAAATAACTAAATCCTGGATTAAAATAAGATTCAAAGCGTCAACGTTTTATAAATATAGCTTTCTGGTCCTTACAAAATATTGTTCAGTTTTACTAACCAAAAAACATATGAACTTCGAAAGGAAAGTATAGAAGGTGGGAAACACTTAAAGTAAATTAAATAATTGATTAGCAACGCAGTCAAGTTTTGAGAAACCGGGGTCTGGATTACTATATTTTATGGTAGATATAGGATATAATGGTCTTGCGTTAGCTATTAGCACTTAAAATGCTATCTAGTCTAAGCTGCTAACATTAGGAAGTAAATGTAAGAGTTAATACGTTATACAAGCGTGACATTAGGGACCTTAAGCAGCGAGGACGGGAACGTGGACGACGACGGCAGAAAACAATAGAAAATACAATAACTACACGTTGGAATGCACCAAGCGGAGCACGTGCAAGGAGGTGTTACTAAAATTAGAACGTGAAAACACCTGTTTTGGAGTTGTCGAGACTACGTCGACATAACAGCAAACATTTTCTCAGTATCTGTTTAGCTTCATGAAGAAACATCGTTTTTCTATTCACAAAGCGAAAAGCAAAGGAATAAAACCCTAATGATCCGCTCAAGTAAATTAAGAGTAAACCAAAAAGGTGATTTCATGGAGCCGTTGTCACTCACGTTCCCGACCTCGTTGCTAAGGTCCCTGTTATAGGACCTACGTTAGTAAATTCAAACACGTATGGTGTTATCTAGTGTTGGCTTTAAATGCTATCTAATAGGATTACAATATAACATATTTATGGCAATGACATAAATATAAAACAAAAAAAACTTAGTATGTATGCTAGAAAGAAATGTATTTACAATTAATCAGCTTTACTCTTGCCATTTAGAAATTCACTCAAAGACTCGCTGTATGCTGCAATAATGGCAAGAAAATTAGAAACTCCATTCCCCAGTTCTCTTACTCTTACCCTTAACCCTTTCAGTCCCAGTTGAATTATTCAATTCTCCCAACTCGAGCCCATACTTTTCATTGAACAAGTTTGAGAGAATTTTACTTTTAATCTTCAGTAGCTTGCTTTGTTTGATCAGTTCTCATTTTCTCATTAATAAATGTCTTATTTTGTATTTGTTATGGAAGGAGAAGTTGTGTGTTGATAACTGATTGGGAGTGAAAGGGTTAATTACACGCTCAGGCACCACCTGCACGTCCGAAATAAGACGTACATGTATGTACTCACCATTTATACTCAATTAAATTAAGATCCGTCTTAAATTATTGTTTGGATTATGAATAAGAAAATGAAACAATCGAGGAAGTAACTCACACTTAAGCCTCTTGAGCCTGGAGCTCCTGGAGGACCTTGATCACCAGGGGACCCCTGAAAATAGTAAACAAACAAGGATCTTATTTAATTGTGTAGCAGGCATGTACGAAGAGGGAAGGGTGGGGGGGGGGTAGGAGGCGTGCTCACAAACCCCCTTACCCCAACGGCCAAAAAATCCACAAAGTCAGCATCTCCAAATTAGCATGTATTTACACTTAATTAAGTCAACTCGATAATAAAAGTAACGAAAAAAGAAATAACAATTACGAATGAAAATGATTATCAAAGCATATTTAGAAACACTTAATTAACCCGTAAAACAATAAGTCTAATTAGTATTTTCCAACATAAGGGTTATTACACATACTACAATATGATTGGCTCTCCAACCTCAGGCTGTTCGTGATAGTCCGAGGTGACGAGCTTGCGAAAACAATTGCGGATCATTCGTGTTTTGTGGAAGTGTCAAGTAACTATTTACAAGAACTTCTAGATATTTCAATACCCGACAAGACAAAAACACTACAAAGTATGAAATGAAAATATCCATTGGTAAGTTACAAGCATTAGAAAACAGACGTATTGCTACTTTTTCATAGATTTTTTACGGACACAAACGAGAGTTGCAAATTGAAAAATTTAAATAATTAGATCTCTCGGCCTCATAGACTACAAGGCAATAGACCCTTGTCACGTAAATGCGGCATTGATAAATATTCCGGTTTTCAAAAAACTAATGGCATCATCGCATTTGTCACATCAATAACAGTAAAAATGCAAAGTTTCGTTGAGATCGCTCACAGCTTGGCGGATATAAAAACATTTCATGGTGAATATTTCGCCAAAACTTTGTAAAGAAAATGTATGGCTCAGGGTTTTCAATAAAAGCTAGAGTAGGTGGTAAAACTGTAAAAGTAGGCGGCTATAAGGATCAACTCTTTAAAAAAATGCTAGGTTATTCAGAACCACCGCACGATTTGTCATGAACGATCACACAGAACAGCTGCTAGAACAATTCGAGATAGACGCAGGTTTGTTTTGTGTTTCATGTTTAAACGTTCGGAAATCATAAAGTTGTGTTCACGTAGAATGTTTCTCGAATTATTTTTATCACATGGATATCTTTTCCGTCAAAGTAGGCGGAGGATTTAAGTGAAATAACCGGCAAATTTCGCCGGCTGCCGGCTCTTATTGAAAACCTTGATGGCTGAATGATAACGAGGCTGGTAGGACATTGATGCCTAACCAGCCTCTTTATCATGCTAAACTCATACATTTTCCTTCAAAAAATAACTCAAAAATATTTATTTTTACTATTATTGATGTGGCAAATGCGATGATGTCATTCGAATATTAAGTTGTGATAAAATTAAGTCATGTTCGGGATGAACGGTCCCAAAAATTTTGAATGCACTGTGTTGCTTTTGGAAAACATAAATTCACCACGGTTTGTACATAGCCAACTGGTATGCCTCCTACCAGTTGGGATTTTTAACACTAACAGGCTGAGAGGGGAAAAGACTTTAATACACTAAAAAATATCTTTAGGGGAGTCGTCATCAGGTATTGATACTCATAATTATGTAGAAGCACTTAGACTTTGATTCTTACCCTAGATCCACGAGGTCCAAGTGGCCCCATCGGCCCTGGATCGCCCTGCATATGAATAGAATTTGAAATTTACTTGTAATTACACAGGAACCCAACGAGAACAACTTCTCAATTCTTTATTGATTATCCCCTGTTTGAAAGATGGCGTTAATTGACACTAAAATCAATACTACCATTATCAATATCATTAACATTATCATTGACAACTCTCCCGCTCTGAAACTTGACGCACAACTGCAATGTTTACCAGTTGTTAACAAATTTGAGCTCATCCACATGACTCAGGTTTGGCCAAAGCGAGCGCACATTTTAGACTATTGGTACTCAACCTCTTCATAATTTCACTGAAATGACACAATCATTACCATTTTCCATTGCAACCACTACCATAAGTATTATCATTAGCATACTCATACTAACAATGCTACTACAACTACCACCAACAATCCATTTCCAATATCTTTGCCACTATGACATTTTCAGTGGGGGACAAGGCCTCTGAAATCTTAAGAGAGGAATAATATTCGCGTCCATGCACACAGATAATATATATAGAAAAATAGAATCGCTGTATCATTCAACTGCTATCAAGTTTTCTCCCTCGGTTTATAGTTTCCAGTTGTTGATTTGTCCACTTTGTCTCATAATGCTAATGACAGTGTAATAAAAACATTCGGGGGGTGGGTGGGGGGGCTCCCTGTTAGCTATGGCTACGTACTTTTCCCAATACCACTAAAACTATTGCGTTTTTAGATTGCCGTTTTGAGACGTTTTTATGACTGATACCAAACCCATCAAACTAGGAGTCCTGACTATTGCACAGGGCAATAATGGTACCTATTAGAGGAACACTACATTTACATGACACTCATGCGCCATGCATCAGAGAGTCCTAAAGATAAATGTTGAGCCGTAGCTTTTGTGGTAAGAAGACGTCATTACCAGGAATCTAATTTGCTCCATGAAAACCTAAAGTACAATTACAAACCAGTTGTATTACATGACATGTATATTAAGGTTGATTAATGATTAATTACTCAACATATATCCCATTAAGTCTAATATATATCATTTATATGACATATATATATGTTATTGAGATAAATAATACATTGGTGAAACTAAATGTCGACTTAAAGAACGTTTCAACAAAAATAGAAGACCCTTTTCTTAAAGCGAAAATGCAGTACTTTTCCAGATAAATTCCAGCATGAACAGCCGGCATTCCTAAGACTAAAGCCTCTGCTCTGCAAAGGGTTCTTCACCTTTGCTCAAAGCAAAATATCAAGACTTTTTCAGGTAATTTCCAGCACAAATAACACGTATTCCTTAGACTAATGCATCTAAGCTTCATCCAATTTAAACATAAAGGTAATTTTACTCATACAGCAGTTTCGGAATACTTTCTCAGTAATAATCACACCCACAAAGATATCCTTCTTTTTGCGCTTAAACTACTGCAATCTGAACGTGATTCTACTTACTTACTTATTTTACTTCTACAACTAGCCTACTCAAACAGCTAAACCGTTAAACCTTACAGTTGCAACAAACGTAATAAACAATTATCCAATTACTTTCAATTGTTATTTATATTTTTACTTTCAATGTTTTCTAATCTAGTCTCTCGTAATATTTAATAGCGTTTACAACCTGTAGTGAAAACTTTCCTACTAAACCTGAAGAGTCTGGTGGTGGCCATAGGTTCAAACTCATACTTTTCACAATTGTTTTATGTAATGCAAGTGTATTTGACAAGAGTAATTTCACTTATAAACAAACCTGCTTTCCTTGAGCTCCCTTGTCACCCTGTTCTCCACGTGCACCTGGTCCCCCCTGAAGGAACACATGACGTAAGGTATACATCCAGAAAATTTTTGAATAAACATAAATAGTTTCTTGCCCGTTATTATACAACTAGACACTAAGTGTCTACTCGGGCTGCCATAAATGAAACAGATAATTATCTTTGCTTTGAAACGGAAACAATCATTTAAAAACCTAAAATGAAGTGAGAACCTTCCATTTGGAAAAAGCTTTTAGTTTTGAAAAAAGCAAGTGTAGCCTTAGAAATAGAATTTTTGAAGCGTCTTATGTACATCAACTTTCTAAAAATGAATAGACTAAAAGTTTTTATCCATTCTTGAACCATTATTGCAATATTCTATATTGCGAATGTGTTATTTTTGAAGAGTTTCGAAAAATCTTTTTGTTTCTCTGATACAATTCCAAGAGCAAGACGCACATGGTATTTGATAAACAACATTGTATTGCTGGTCAGGACCGGGTCAAAATTTCGGAACATTAAAAAAAGATTGTAATGTGGTGAATGGTTTATTAGAAACTTGAATATTATGTTTTCTTAACATTCTTGTTAGAGATTTAGTGATTCCTTTAATATACGGGAGGACAATTATCTGTTTTAAAAGTATCTGTCAACGTTAAAAAATATTTTTCAACCTTGCCATAAATTTCGTTCAACCTTGTCGTTAGTTTTTTCAACCTTTGACCTTCGCAAACAAAACTTGCGTCAACATTGAAACTTGAGTATGCCAACTTTGAAAAACATTTTGTTCAACTTTGAAGAAAATCTTGTTACGTGTTGACTATAATATTTCATGCAACGTTGAGAAATATTTCGTGCAACCTTGGCCGAGTTTATTCCAACCTTGGAGTTGAGTTAAAACAACATTGGCTAACATATTTTATTGGCTGTACTTAGTGAAACCTTGAATGATAAAATTGGACAACGTTGGCTGCTTTTAGTTTTAACGCAGTCTTGGAACTTGTTCTAAAATCTTGCAACATTATTCGGCATTTTGTACAATGTTTTATGTTTTGATGAATATTTAAAAAATGTTGCCAAATTTCAACTATTTCTTGAATTATTTTTTTTATGTTTTGATGTATTATAAAAAATGTTGCCAAAATTTAAATTTTTCTTCAATTATGTTTTTATGTTTTGATGAATATTAAAAAAATGTTGCCAAATTTCAACTATTTCTTGAATTATTTTTTTTATTTTTTGATGTATTATAAAAAATGTTGCCAAAATTTAAATTTTTTTTTAATTATGTTTTGATGAATATTAAAAATATTTTGCCAAATTTCAACTATTTCTTGAATTATTTTTTTATTTTTTTGATGTATTATAAAAAATGTTGCCAAATTTAAATTTTTCTTGAATTATGTTTTTATGTTTTGATGAATATTAAAAAAATGTTGCCAAATTTTAATTTTTTTTGAATTTTTTTCCGTTTCGGCATTCGATACTATACTTCTACAAAAATTAAATGTTTTTGGGCCAAAAAGTGGTGGGGCTATAGTCCATACAGCCCACACGGTTGCACGGTCCACGATTTCTTCGATTTCGTATATAAAAACCTAGACCCAGCCTACCAGCGTAACATGCGACTAACTTACTCTCGGTCCTTTATGGCCCGGAAGACCAGGCAGCCCATCAAATCCACGGTCACCCTGTATTAAATAAATGATTATCTGTTAGAAACTGTACGAGAAAGCAAAACGATCTAAAGAAATATTTTTACAAAAATAGACATCTAAGTTAACTCTATACTACCCGCTACCAACAAAATGAGCTCATTGCACTTGATTTATTTAACTAAAATTTCGAAAGTTAGAATGACTATAAACAACGATGCCAAACGTTTATATCTATGAAGACAAAAAGTTTCCTCATTAGTTTCAAGCTACTGGTTCAAAATTCAGAATGATTAACACCAATCATTAATTGCTTTTTTAGCAATAACAAAATAAGAAGAATACCAAACAACGAAAATCGCAGAAACATCCATTTCAAACGGTTCCAACCATGCAGCAACCATTGTTTCAAGTATCAGTTCACAAAATAATAACAAACAACACTTATGTTTTGACTACAATAAATTTCATTTGTCCCGAGTGAGAACACTTTACTACGATCACGTCGTTTTGTTTGTTAATTCATCAAGTGCTTTCTAGGCCTAAGGTTTAGTGGACCGTCCATGAAGATTTAGCTGTTTCAATCGGTTTCACGGTCATTTACCTCAAAGTTATTCCATGTAAACAGTGAAGGGAAAGAGAATGAAAATTAAGTATAGTCTGTTATTGCTCAAAGCTCATTTTTTCCGTTACAACAGACTTCATTTATCCACGGTATCTATGATTGCGTTTTGTATGTTCTTTTCATTTACAGCTGTTTAGCCATTAAGTTTAATAGTTGGTGTTTTCATCAAAGTTATTCCGCGTTGAAAATCCTTGCAACGGATAGATAATTTAGCATGGTCTGTTGTTGCTCAAAACTCAATTCGTTTTTCGTAGAACATATTTCATTTATCCATGATTAAAGCTTGATCCATAATATTGTTTTGCATATTCTATCAATAAGGCAAAAACACATAATATATGATCTCAAATGGGACACTCCTAGTGGTGAGGTGCTTAGTCAAGCAAATTGGCATACTTTACATCATATGCTTTAAATTAGATTTCTTATATTAGCTTACAAGTGCTTTTATTCTCAAGCCCCAGAACATTTAATTTCTTAATTTGAAAATCTAACCTAAAGTACAATCTCAGAAGGAAGAGAACGTTTATTTTGCCCAGACCCAGAATGGATTATTTAAAAAAATCAATATCATTTAAGGCCATTTCTCTATGGAATCATTTAGATAATGATGTGAGGGCAATTAGTGACTTAAATAGTTTTAAGACATTAGTTAAGAAGATATCTTTTAATTTATAGATTTAGAATTGATTATTGTTATGTAATCTGTAATTACGATAGTTGTTAATGCACGACCACATCAGCTTTTGCTCTTATTTCATCGTGTTGAAATAAATGCTATGTATGTATGTATGTATGTATGTATGTATGTATGTATGTATGTATGTATGTAAGGCTGTTTAAGCCCCATGGTTTAATAGTTTGGTATTTTCATCGAAGTTATTCCAGGGCCCAGTTGTTCAAAGGCTGGTTAAGTTTAACCCTGGGTTAAGCAAAAATTCATACAGGAATTTCTTCTTTAAGAAAAGGTGAACGGATATTTATAAATACTGTTTGGATTTTTCTAGGAAAAGCCTTGTTAATCCCCAAATTACAGCTAAAATCTTTCCATGTAAGACTGGAAACAAGACCCTGGGTTAAACATTTAACCCTGGGTTAGTGCTAATCAACTTTTGAACAACTGGACCCAGGTAGATAATCCTTGGAAACAGATAGACAATGTAGCATCACTTGTTCTTGTTCAAAATTCGTTTTTTCTTACGACAAATTTCATTTATCTACAGTTAAAGTTTTGATCCATGATTATGTTTTGGGCATATTCTCACACTTGCGGCTGTTTAGCTCTTCGGATTAAAGGTTTGGTATTTTCATCGAAGTTATTCCAAGTAGATAATTCTTAGAAACAGATAGGGAATTTTGGAAAGTTTGTTCTTGCATCCAACTCGTTTCTTCTTAGAACAGATTTCATAAATCTATGGTAATGAATTTTACCCGTGACCATCTTTTGGTTTCTTTCACTTACGGCTGTTTAGCCACTCGATGTTCTGGAATCTAAAGTTCAATCCAAACCAGTACAATCTGCATAAAAACGTTTATCTACTTCCTGTTATTAGTTCGGCGGACGTGGTTGGCGCAGTTGGTACTATCTCTCCTTTCAACCAAATGGTCCCAGTTCGACCCCGGCACTTTGCCGAGATGCGAATAATTGTGTGACATTCTTTTCTGCCTAAGCAAATTTAATACACGACCAGTACTTTTGACCTTGTAATCTTGATATATAGGCATATACTGATCGCATTTTTAACCTTGAAAAAAAAATCTTACTACAAACGAGGCGGATGTGGTTGGTGCAGTTGGTAAGATCTCTGCTTTCCAGCCACAAGGTCCCCAATTCAATCCTGACAGCTTCCCATCCTTTTGGGGTAGGTAAATTAGTACCAGCGTCTGCTGGGAGCTAACCTGCGATGGCTTTGTGTCCCGTCCAGGGGGAGTGAAAGACTCTCATTTAGAAACTGGAGATATGCGCCGGCTCCATGAGCCATTAGGCTCGTCTAAGGATTTAGCTTTTTTTTGTTATTAGTAACTTGCTTTCTAACATAACCAGTCCAAGTTACAAGTCAAAGGGGATACTTTTTATACCAACATGGAGGAACACCCACAGGAATTACGTCATTTATGGGTTGGGAAAATAGCTAATCCTAGTAAAGCAAATTCCTTATTCTACATCATTTTTCAAGTTCAGTGTCATCGCATGCTTCCCCCTATTTTCAGAAGGGGGTAGCGTCCTAATTCTCCTACAAATTCCTGAATTAAACCGTCATTTACTCTGAGGTTGTTATATTATTTTCAATTTCTGCTGCTGATTCCTCAATGCTTACCTTTGCCCCTGGTGGGCCTGGCTGCCCACGCGGTCCCTCAGCTCCCTCAGTGCCCTACAATTAAACAAATACAACGTATCTAACAACCATTGTGCAGTCAAAGGTTTAAACCAAGAATTTTTCAGTTTATAAAAAACGACTACTTAAACTCTAATAAATGATAGTGACACTCTGTTTAATCTTATTTCATACACAAAACACTTATTTTTCACTTCCCAAAGTATAGATAATGATCGTAGTCAACCTTTTAAAACAGAAACCCATTGAGGCTTATGACAGAAAAGAATAAATAAAAAACAACAGAGAACCAAGTAAACAGGTTCTATTCTTGCACATTCTCAATATCAAAAAAATTACTTAAACACATTTTTGCCAAATGCAGTCCTGATCCTGACTATTGCAAAAACAAGAAACAGGCAAAGTCGGCGCTCTAATACTATAAATTATTTTAATATAGCTACAATATAACACGCGCTGCGTTTGGTTCAAATCTATGCTTTATTTCATAAAGTCATGATTTTTTGCTGCTCTAATTCTTAGCTAAGAGTCTAATTGGGCCACGATAACCAAGGCCGCAGCTACAAAGCATTAACGTTTTTTCTAAAATATTTTAAAATTAAATTTAAAATAACGTCTTGGCATTAACCGAAACGATATCATGTGTTACTTACCCTTCTTCCAGGCTGACCGGATTTTCCTCGTACTCCAGGGGGGCCTGCAATACCCTACAATGAAGAGTAGCAGCGTTCGTCACAAGGAAACCTAGATAATGAGTTTTCTTATAGCTATGACAAAATCTAATGATGTTGGCCATCACATAATCAACTTCAACGCAAAGGAATAGATTTCAAAATTGACAATAGAACTCGTATATGGTCGAGTGTCAAATTACAAGGGACAAAACCATAAAGACAGCAAAAATTATCACTTACCGGATTTCCCGTCTCTCCTTGCGAGCCCTTGGCCCCAGAAGCACCTGGCTCACCCTAAAATGAACAGATGTTTGAAGGTTATTATTATAGGTTAAAAAAATGAAAAACGTTTTGGCCATAGCTGGGTTCAACAACAACCAATCAGAGTTTCATAAACATGGTTTTTAAAACATGAGAAATTCAAGTTTGGGCAATTTAAATAAATCGCATTCCAAGCTAGTTTGTAAAAAATCAAATCTAAGTTGCAAAAATATAGCACAAAAAATTCACGGACTGCCTGTGGTATTCAAATAAATAGCTGCCACCGTCTTCTGCCAAAATAGCAACAAAAATTCCATCTCGTAGAACAAATTCGGAATAAAGCTTGCTTGCAGTTTCATCGCGTATATAACTGTTGAAGGGTTAGTTTGTATGATTAAATATGTGCCAGGTCGGAGATTTTATCGGCACCAATTCTTATAAAAAGGCAAAAAGATATATTCAGCAAAATTGTAAAACGTGTTCTTAGATGAAAACGAAATTACCAGTTTTTGACATACAACACAATTTATGGTGTACTGAAAGACAAATACTTAAATACTAAAACTGTAAAAGCTGGCTCGAGTGAGACCGTTTCTTCTGTAAAATATGGTTTAAAACACTAAGCTTTCGCAATGATGAAGCCGTAGATGATGAAAGCTTAATGTCTTAGACCTTATTTTACAGTAGAAAAGGTCTCACTCGAGCCAGCTTTTACAAATTTAGTATACATAATGCTACTGAAGGACTATTTCCTCAGATTATTAAATAGTTTAACGATAAGACTTACTGGATTTCCACGGCGACCTTGCGGTCCAGGGGGTCCTGGAGGTCCCGGCTGACGAAAAAAAGCATAATTTAGGATCTGTTTTTCTAGTAGCGGAATACCTTTATTTCAAGAATGAATTTATCTATCCCATGTACTTCTCGTAACTTTTATGGTAACGAAAAGAAATTTACTTTAAGTAGAAATCTTTCCGAATAAGTTCATTTTGTTTCAATCCCTCTCCAAAGAAGGCATTCTAGAATGTTTAGCCCAGCTGGTTAGCCCATGATCAGTTGCTAAGGTGCTAGCCTGCAGTACGAGGTGCTCGGTATCAATTCCTAGACGTACCTTCACTAAAGTGAAGAGCCTTCACTAACTGAGGTGGTTAGATCTCCGTGTCTTCTCGGATAAGGACGTTAAATTAGGGTAGTGATGGCAGGTGTTGAGGCCTCTTTTTTCCACTGACGGCCCTTCTTATCGGCTACCAGTTGTGCCTTAATATTTGAGTTGCTCAAGCAGACTTTCAAAGACTCTAAATTATCGAACACTGTATGTACTTGTAAAGTAGTTCTGAAAAGTCCCGAGGGGAGAGCTTATATAAAAAAAATTGAAAAATGACTCAATCCATTCCAGTTTCAAAAAAAAATCCATGTGTTTATTCAGTTCATAGAAGACATAATCACATATATTTTGATATGAGTATATCAAACGTTCATTTTATAACTCCGGTATTTTTTAAATAGTCACGTTTTTTCAGTGCAGGGCCATTCGATTTGTCCAAGTGCATGAGGTCGGATAAGGAGGTTAAACCGTAGGTCCAGTCTCTCGATCACTCTGTCGAGGGACTTAAAAGAACCCACGCACTTGTCGAAAAGAGCAG
>JAOBRB020207634.1:0-21950 GCA_027575285.2 Zoanthus pulchellus
TAGTAGTAGTAGTAGTAGTAGTAGTAGTAGAAGTAGTAGTAGTAGTAGTAGTAGTAGTAGTAGTAGTAGAAGTAGTAAGAGTAGTAGTAGTAGTAGTAGTAGTAGTAGTAGTAGTAGTGGTACTTGAAATTTTTGCATACATAAGTTAACAACGTGAAATGCTATTGCTGTTTTTATTGAATAAAAAATAATCTGAATGCATCAGCCTCTTACGTGTTGTATCATTTAACTAAACAACCTGAACTTAAAGGTTCTAAGGAAACCTTCTTCAATTTATGTGCAAGGTCTGCAACAATATGAGAATTTTATGACTTTGAAATTAAATGATGCTTTACATTAATTTTTATTCGTCTATCGTAATAATGGAATTTATAGTATGTCTCAAAATTGCTAGGGGAACTAAGGGCTTTCAACGCAAACCGTTTTGGGAAGTGCTCTTCAGCTCGGACCACGTCTTATCAGCCGCGAGCCTGTAGTGGTCGGCCCACCTTCCGCTTTCCTCGCAGATTCCAATCAAGGAATACCAGCTCTTTCATTAATTTTAAACCACAGTTTGATGAATTGTTTTCAACATACTTTTGTATGAAATTATATTATAATATTGAATATTAGTATGTACTAAAACAGTGGATAGGGTTGAAGGCGCGCTCTGATTGGCTAATCAAACTCCGAATATCCTGGGCTATTTACCTTCGAGCAACTCGGGAAAAATGGCGTTCCGGTTTGCATCCGTGACTAGCGAAGAAATCACTTAAGCTAACGACGAAGCAGTCCCTGAATACACAAAGAAAACGACTAACTTTGGTTATGCCGTGATTTAAAGTAATGGGTTAAGTTTTTAGCCCGGATTTTATTGATAAAAAAACAATGAAAAAGGTTTTGTTTACAAATGCAAATTAGTCTTGAGTATCCTCACTTAAACTTGTTCACTTGAAAATCAAACCTGAATATTTTTCACAGAATGGCTTTAAATACAGAAAAAAATTGCAGCTTCATTCGAAGAAAATTTTGCCACCAGAGGTAAACAAATGTCTTCAGAATTTTATCTGTCAGCGAGAAAACGAGAGAGCAGTTTTTACAACAAAAAATCACTTACTGCGATCCGAGCCGTGTTTGAGCGTCACTTGAGAAGCGTTCCGTTTTCCAAGCCATTTTCTATTATTGGCGACTGTCACTTTAACGACGTAAAAGGATCACTCCATTTTTCAAATGGAATTGCAAACTCGCTCAAAATCAGTTTGTTTTTAAGTCCATTCAAGACGGCTCACAGAATCTTGCACATGGCTTAGTTCCCGAGGCACCTTCCACAGCTACAGTTTAATTTCAATGTGAGCTTTCGAGATAACAGCAGAAAATAAAACTTTACTGATTACGAAAAAGAACTTGCCAAACATGCAAGAAGCAACGACTTTCACTTTGCTTGAGCAAAGCGTAGCTCTCACGATGTCAATTTCTCACTCTTTTGATCACCTGATATATCATGTGACTTTTGGGCGGCTTGTTGTTTCAGTCCTTTCCGCGCGAGAAAACATTGGAATTATTGTTGGAATGTATGAATTTTAAAAAAATCCAAAATACTAAAACAACTATTCACCTCAGTGCCGGTGGTTAGCGGAGGATATTTACTTCGCAGCTTCGCGGCTCAGTAATTATCCATCACTTACCACCTCCACTTTGGTGAATAGTTGTTAACTATTGGGGGGTTACATAATGCAAAAAAAATCTTACCTTTTTTGCCGCGCACTTTCAGTGAGATGATTTCCGATGTATCGACAAGGGACTTTGGCAAAACCTTAATTACATCCTGTGGACTATCAACAAGAGAACTGAATTCTGAGCTATCAACCCTCCTTCCAACATTTATCACAAAAGTTTGAACTCCAAGTTCACGAAGAGAAACGGCTTCATTCTTTAGAGAAGCGGCACTTCCCTTAGCAGTAAGACCAGCTGTTAAAAGAATTATTACCTTTCGCCCCATCCGACTTTTTGTGGAGAAGACCTTGTAAGCATAAGCTAAAGCTTTGTCAATACGTCTTAATTTCCCAATCAATCTGGCTGCGTCCACTCTTTCTTTGAGATTGTTTTCTAAGAAACCTGACACTTCATAAGCTTTGTCGGAATAAACCGCGGCACTTCCTCGGGGTCCCGACCCTTTTATTCCAAAATGGTCGTGCATTGACTTCACAAAGTGCTTCTGCATTCGGTAAAGCTTTCTGGAAACTCCCCAAGATGAATCAATTAAGAAAAGAATATCTGTACCAGCCTTTAATGGTTTGTTTGGAACTGAAAAAAAAGTTATAAGAAACAGCTGAAGATAATTAAGTTCATGTTCATGAAATTGGATTACACACAAGTGTCGCACTAACGCAGCTAACCTGAAACTTTCAAACTACAATAATGAGTTGTACAAAGTCTGCTTAATATCAGCCATAGACAGCTATTTTGGCTATTTAAGGGCCCATCATGATGGTAGCTAGAAAACAAGCTTATGCCGAAAAGCCCACAACTTACGTGGCAATATAATGCCAAATATAGTGGCTTCAGTTCAAGTTTATTTTTAAAGGCGCATCCCAGAAACATGGTTTTTTGCATGGATAGAATACAGCCCATATGCTAGATCAGCATTATCAACCGGAAATGACTTGAACAGGACATTATAAAAAACTTACTTTACTTATTGTAATCACATAATTAACATACTTTACGGGATGCCTTCGTGTTATGGTCTTGACTCTCGGTAGTTCTTTGTTCCAAGGACAAGTTTTTTTTAAAAATGCTTACTGCTCATTGAGGGTGAAAGTAATTTCAACTATAGTTGTTGGTAAGTGTAATTTTACTATGGCAATCTGACTTTGCAACATAAATTTATGTTCAGAGATTGTTAACGGAGTGGGCAAGATTTCATTTGCGGAAAGTAAATTGTCTTTGTAAAAAGCTGAAATGATTTGGTAATATAATCAACTCATTGTATATTGTATCATTTAGTTGACAAAAAATAGGCGCTTATCTAGTGCAAGGGACTAGTGCAAAAGCATTTTTTATAATTTTTTTAGTTATGTCTAAAAATTGGCAGTTAATTGCGTTTTTTTTAAAAGTAATTTCCTGGCAAAGTTAGATTGTGATTTGTTAAAATGCAGTTGTAGAAATTTAAGAAGTAAATTTCAGTCCTTACCGTCATAATATTACTCAATCTGCTTTACAGAAGTTAAACTAAATTCAAGGTTTGCTAAAACATAAATAATAATAATAATAATAATAATAATAATGATAATAAGAATAGTAATAATGATAATTTTTATAGCGCCCATTCTAGAGTCCAGAGCGCTTTACAATATATATATAATAAACTCTAATAAAATCTAATAAAATTAAGTAGAAAAAATAAGAAAAAAAATATATAAATAATAAATTAAAACTGTCATAAATTAAAAACTTTATTAAATAATTAAATCGTAAGTTTTGATTTAAAAGTTGCCAGGGATGGTGAATATCTTATGACATCAGGGAGACTGTTCCACAGATAAAGAGCCACATAACTAGATGACCTGTTACCATATGATTTAAGTTTGTAAGAGGGGACTTAAAGAAGCATTTAACCAGAAGATCGTAGAGCTCTAACAGGTCTGTACTGAACTAATAGATCAGAGATTTATTTTGGTGCTATTGAATTCAGGGACTTATTAGTAAGTAGTAGAATTTTGAAAGAAACAAGTTGCTTTACAGGTAGCCCGTGGAGATCTATTAACACCGATGTAATGCTAATACCGAATACGAGAGACCAAACGCTCAGCAGCATTAAGTACACGCTGAAGCTTATACTAACAAATATTGCGGTAGTCAGTAGAGAATTACAGTTATCTAATTTAGATGTTATGAATACATGGACCAAAATGATAATATCTTTCTGAGTGAGACAATTCCTAAGTTCTGATAGATTCCTTATACGAAAGAAAGCAGATTGACTGACGTTGTTTACATGTTGCTCAACCTTGATGACGTCATCAATATGACACCTATATTTCTGGCAGAAGAAATTTGAAATCGTTAACAGTTTAAGCTCGAATATATTACCGTTTTTCTGCCAAAGAAAAGGTGAAAAGATTTCCTTTGAAGTTCAGTACGGCATGCATTTTTGACTTGACACGCCTTTGGCATCATGATACTGTTTCATTCTCTATTAGCTAAAGCTACAGTAACACCATGATAACTTATTAGTAACTACATTAGTGACTACACCTTCTTCGAAGGACAATAGTATTATTATAAAACTTTATAACTATAAATAATAAAATTGCTTACTTCTTTTAATGTCCTTCTTGGCAGCTATAAAAATAACGCAAAATGTTATCAATTTAGTTGATAAAAAGGAGCTATTGGCGAACTATCTCTGTATTGTTTTCCACTAAACGGGGTTTTAAGCTACCAAAGTCTGCAACATGTATGCTCAGTTATTCAAGATAAATAAAACCAGTATCTGACAACTAATTCGTTCCTGATTATAACATCTATATTCATCAAAATATTCTAACAATCAAAAATTCCAACGAAAAGATTGCCGATCTTAAGCACTGTATGGTAAGCTTTTGGAGCAAATATGAATTAACCTTGGAACTCTCATCCGTATCTTTTTAAGCCCTAGCTGTAAACGTTCTCTGCAGGTTTTATCTCCTATCTTATAATCAAAGTCTGAATGTTCTCACTGACTTTTTCTTAGCTCACAGCAAAGCACTGCAAAAAATGGAATAGACAGATAATCTCATGTTCTCAAGAAAAAATTAGCTCGAGTCGTGAGTTAATTCCTTAAAAGAGCGATGTTTATCCTTTTCATACACATCTGCCGCACGTTTTTAAGCCGGAATTAAACACCACGACGAGAATAGGAACCATTTGACCAATCATGCGACGATTCGTTTGCATACGCCTGAAATTGACGAACAACAATAGCTTTGTAGTTAAAGCTTCGTGAGTTAAGAAATGTTCAGCTGTGTCATTCTCAAACGTAGTTAGTGTTAAATGGATTAATGGATAAAAATCTAGTACACAAAAGTTTCTTTCAAGAATTGAGGATCAAATGTCTTTAAAATTTGGGTTCAGGATTACCATGTAATGATCCTCCGTTATTAGCTTACAAGGTCTATTTTAAACTCTTTGCAGATTTAATAAATCTATTAGCCTAAACACAGACATTGCTTAGCTTTTAGTTTTGTTTCAAAAAAAGAGATCGTGTTTGCATGAAAGTAAAGTTAACACTCTCTTTCTGTGTAAATAAGGGAAAAAAGCCTATTTTATGCCAAAAAAACACTATTCAAACAAAAAGAAAAGAACACGCCACGTGGCGGTACAATTAAAAACCATTTATTTGAAAATTTGAGATACCTATCCTTTCTCCATCAAACGGTTCTGCGTCAGACAAGCACGAATTTTATTCGCTCCAATTAAAATGTAACCACAACAATGGCTAATTCTTGCATAATTTTGTTTAATTAAGGTTCGAGTTATTTAACATACGTTTACTAATAACTGATCTTTATCATCTTGTAATATTAAAATCATTATGGTATTTTTTTCAAACTTCATTTAATTATACTGTTTATTTGTGTTTACGCATGTAAATTATGGACCTCGGTTATATTAAGGGATTAATTTATAATTATTAATTACTAATTAGTTTTATTTATTTGTTTGACTTAGCTTGAATATCATATGATTTACACCTGAAAAAAATATTGGCGAGTATTTTCAAAACAAAAACGATTGATGTGTCTAAACATTTTACTGCAATGTTTGCACGACTATATATATATATTTTTTTTGTTTTTCGCTTTTTGTTCTTGGTTTTTTCTCCTTTTCAAAATAACAGCAAATAAATATAAATAAATGAATTATTATTTTTCGTTACAAGTGATACCTTTGCAAATCTTATCTTTAACCAAACTAACAGCCCTATGGAGGGCGTTGAAGTTTTCAACTTCGATAACGAACTGGCTGTCAGAAGCCATCAGTGCCAATTGTCTGCGGTCAAAATTTTGTCCGATTCCTAAAGCGAAAATCCAAACGCCAGCTTTCTTGAGTCCACTAGAAGCGACATCCAGATTTTCATAGGGCCCTCTGTTTTTGGTCTGCTTTCCATCCGTGATAACAAAGGCAATCTATGTAAATAAAAATCATTACCATATTACTGCAAACAAATACTATTTATACTACTTAGGTACACCTTAGTTGTTAGCAACCCTCTTAAACTTGTAATGGATTTCAACCCAAAGATCTAATGACAAATTGATCTCAATGTTCAGTAAGTTAACCCAACTTCCTCTAACTGGTTCAAAGAGGCAGGTGTGATTTCTAGAATGCAAAGGCGAAATACAGAACGTGAGTACAGCTTACTATAAGCTGGTGCTAGTGGATCCATTTAAAAAACGAACAACCCTAACCGTAACCTTTCAGTTAATCTTAAGCCTTAAACTATATAATCCTAAAACTAAGGCCGCGATTACAGAAAAGTCGGCGACAGACGTTTACTGCTGACCTAGAAAGTACCGTAGCTAGTCCTGTTCTGCATTCGGTGTAAAAACTCAGAGTCCACAATGCTGAACCAATCAGGAATGGATTGAGTACATTTGCTTCAAAAAGCCATCCGTGAAACACTCGAAAGTGTAGTTCATTATTATGTTCCGTTTTTAGAAATCAGCAAAACAAATGGTAATATTTCAATACACAAAACAAAAAAATAATTCTAGCGGTTGAATAACGTCACACATCAAAGAAAGTAAGAAATACAAAAAATAATAACAACTCCCCTAAAGAGGCTTATTAGTGTCATACTAGAAACCTCTCTCTTCCCCAGCTAGGAATCCCAACTGGTACGAGGCAAACCAGTTAGCTATTTACAAAGCGTGGTAAATTTGTCCCTGGGATCACCGAGGACAAATTTATTCAGTGGTGTAGGTCGGGGAATCGAACCCGGGTTTTCAGTATTTAGAACCCCAACTATGACCATTGGAATACGCTGCCTGATTATATATTATAACAAGGAATAACAAAAGGTTAGGAAATGTGGGCATGAGCTTTACTTTCCGTATATACGAGTTACGAAATAAACCTTGTTATTTGCCTGTTAATTCCGGATCCCACTTTCCTTTTAAAGTGAAATTACTTCCCACGTGCTTGGATTTTGATGCACCATTGCTCTATTTATACAGCCATCCCTAGTGATCACGTGTATATCATGCTTTCACCATTCAAAGATCATGTGCATCCACAGAACTATGGGTAAATGCAAGAACTTTGTAGTTCTTAGCATTATAGTTCTAAGCTTACATTCGTGCATCATTTAAAATCTCCTTTTTTTATTTTAACTTTTTAACACAAAAGTTTGTTTTTGCTATTTTCTGTATGTTCATTTATATATTAATCTGGTGTTTTCTCATAACTTTATCATTCTCTCTATTTGGTCAGTTCATGGATAAACGATAGCTCATTGAAAATCTTCTAAACTCAAAAAGGTTTCCCCGCCATGGAATGTGTACAAACGGTCATGGGTTCGATTCCCATCTGGAGGTCAGAGCTTTTCTGAAACTTTTTCTCCGCGCGCATATCTTCGTATATCTTCGATCAGTTTTCTCGTATAATCAGAGTTGTTTTCTTGTTATCGTCATATTTTTTAATACCTTTGGAACGTTTCTGCGCATTCCATTTGCCTCCGTAAAAATTTCCCTCTCCGCAAGTCTTAATGCTTTGTCGATAAACGTGAAACCACGTCGATGTTTCATTTGGTATATTTTTTCTTTAACTGCCTTCTGTGTCAAACCTTTGCCTAGCTCATTTAACTTGAGGACAGCTGTTGGTTCGGTACTATACTCAACTATGGCAATACGAGCCGCCAAGTCTCTAACTTCGAACTGCTGAATGGTCCTTATTAGGAAATCTTGCATCTTCAACCAATTGGACGTGCTAATACTCCCAGATGAATCTACAATGAATGCAATATCGGCCAAGGACCTGCAAGTGCTCACTATGGAGAAAGACATTTAATTAAATAGCTTAATAAATCTAAACAGACAAACAACATCTGATATGTTGGAGTAAAATTTCAAGAAATTAAAAAGAAACACAAACAAAGATAGGTTAGTTTTAGCATACTTTCAGCTCTCCTTTGAGTAATTCGCTAAAAAGTGTGATTATTTACCTGATAATGCTATTTCACGAGTTTTCTTTCTTAGGTCACCATACGGAACAGTATAAAGCCATCTCGGATGCTCCACAACAGAAAGCAGACTTCTGTTATTTTTTCCGATAGCAACAACAAATGTCTCAGCATTTAGTGAGCGAAGGGGTTGGACAGCTTCAGTCAGCGGTTTGGCACCAGGAGCCTGCTTCCCAGCAGCAAGAAGAATTACAATTTTTTCTCCCGTTTGGTTTTGAAGTAAAAATGCAGCGTGTTCCAAAGCTCTGTCTATTCTTCTTGGACTTCCTATAGGCAAGCTATCCTCTATTTTCCCAATAAAAGCAGAATCGGTAAACTTCGCCAAAGTTTGTGGCGTATCAGCATATTGTATAACACTTCCACGCGGTCCAGCTGTATTAATATTAAAATGTCTTCCAAGTTCTTTAACGAAGTTTTTCTGGCTATTATATACTTCATTACTGACACCAGATGAAGCATCAATCAAGAAAACCACGTTCTTTGTTTTTACCAGAGGACTGAAAGGGGCTTCAAAAAAGAATAACAGGAAAACAACAATCAGGTAACCATTATTATTAATCGAGCAAGATTATTTAGGAGAAGCTATATGTGTAAGATGTAGAAGGAAATGTTAGAAAAAAAATGGAATAATTGAATAATCAAAGCCTTTTACACTCACATTCTCTTCAATATTACCTGATACACAACACTTTTTATTTTACTTTCCCCAAAATGTTTTTAAAATTGTTTGTCTATCTTAACTTTAGATTTACTACTGCCTTTCGCTCCGAACTCAAAACGTGTCTCCCCAAATCGAACCATCTTCTTAAAAAAAACATGTTGTCTATGCCTTTATAACATGGTGAACTACGGGGTGAACGATAAGAAGAATTTAAGTGCAGATTAGTTAAAGTTTAACTAATACTTTTGTTTGCTTTTGTTTCAAACTATTTATCATACGCGGTTAATGGCCGCGCTCGAAATGGAAGTGGTGATATCCGTTAACGAGGTCTAAATTTGTCCAAAAACAAAACGTGAATGCAATTTACAGAGAATATCTAAATGAATTCGTTAAATAATTTCAATAACTACCTAGGATTCTGTTATCAGGCAATGCTTTTTGTTTCACTTTCCATCGTCATAATGCAGCATTGCTGTCACTCACGGTTATTGCCAATGCCTTTCAGGACGCGGCCATGAAGCAAGAAGAGCGTTTTCGCAAAAGCGCTTTATTAAATTTTATGATGAATAGTTAGAAACAAAAACAAGAAAAATATTTAGTAGCATTATAAAATTCCTATAATTAAGGGTTTTCACATGTTGAACATATTTTAATTCCTTAGAAGATTATTAATTTCTTTTTAAAGAAAGAAAAAGACGATATACTAATTAAAACGACTGTATATACTTTAATCTCTTTCATGAAATTGTAACTTCTCGCAACTTGGAGACAGCAAACCATATTCCTCACGTCGTTTCCATACTTCATAGCTCTATGAAAACACATGCACCTGTTGACCAATCTCAAAATTCAGATACATGCTATTGAAGTTACTTTATAAAGTGAAACAGAGGGCCACGAGTTTATCAGTATCTTATACTGTCAAGTGTTACCCTCAAAAAATAAAGTTTATTATTATTATTATCATTATTATTATTATTATTTTTATTATTATTATTATTAATAATAATAATAATAATAATAATATTAATAATAATAATAATAATAATAATAATAATACACATACTTGAACTCTTGCGTATACTCCGGGCAATTTTCTGTCCTCGCCAAGGTAAAGAGTCAAACGAGGGAAACTTTATAACATCCTCCTGTGAATGGACAAGAGGTGTGTAATCTCTCCTCGCTGATTGTTTTTCAACATCAATTACATAAATCTTAACCCCAACGTCACGAAGAGCTTTTCCAGTTTGTTCTAAAGTTGTCCCACCAGGGGCTTGAGGCCCAGCAGTAATTAAGACAATGATTTTTTGTCCTTGGCGTTGCGAGTTGCGGAACATTCGAGATGCGTGTTCAAGAGCTCTGTCTATTCGTCTGGGTGTTCCTAACAAAGGTGCGCTATCTAACTTATCTCGTAAGTTTGGTTCAGTGAATCCTGCAACTGTCTGTGGACGGCTTCCGTATATGACAGCGCTTCCACGCGTTCCGGTAAGAGAAATATTGAAGTTGTACAACAAAGATTTCACAAGGCCTTTTTCCAGCTTGTAATCAATAGGCTGAACACTTTGTGATGCATCAATAAGGAAGACAACATCAGTCCCAGTCTCCAAAGGGCCTGAAGGAGCTGACAAATAATATTTACGTAAGTGACGGTTTCAGAAAATAAGAGAGGTTTTTTTCCTCATAAATCACAATACAATAATTGCAATATATTTGATTTAGTAGCATTTTTAAATAAAAAAAAAGAAAGGCAAAGGAGGCCTAGGTCAACCCACGCTATCATACTAACAGCGGAGTTATGAATATGGGCATTGCTCTTTTTAACATTATGGTTTGGCTTTAGGAATGTCGATGTCTCAAAGTATGGGATTGATACAACCGATATGTTCCTCTATCACAACATTATTGAAATATAGCAAAATATTTGAAAAAAATATGGGGGCTAAATGAAAAGTATGCGACTCAAAAAAAAAATCCTGAGACTGACTGCATTTCCGAAAAAGATAGACTTAAAAGATTTTCATAAACGAGTGCCCCATTAAAATCAGAATTTTTTATCAATCCAAAAATTGGAAACACACCCTTGACATTTCTAAGGAGAAACCAGAAAGTAAAAGAGAATAATGTCCAATTGCCCATACTGGAACGTGCTACAAACCAAGTTTATCAAATTTTATGTACTGATTGTAATATATTTTATATTGGCAGCACAATTAGACGTATGCACGACCGTATCAAGGAACATTTGAAAACACTGATTCTTCCGTTTTTAAGTCTCTGGACTGACCAGATAAATTTATGTCTCTATGGTAGCCCTAAGCCTCATTCGACTTTCAATACCTATTAGTTGAAAGAAATCTTCAAATTAATTACAATTTATACAAACCTCATAACAGAGTAGGCAGCTAATATGATTACTATTAAAATTAAATTAGCAATTTCTTCTATCGAGTTTTACACTTATGTGCTTTTTTTTTCTTTTTTATACAAAATTATGGAACCGTCTGGTTAACCAATAATGCTTCGAGTTCGTTACAAGAATTCAAAGCGTTAAGCTTTCAGCGGGCAACTACAATTCTAAAATAAAACTGATAAAATCTAATGTTCAATAATTCATAAATGTGAGTGGAATGTAGAAGAATTTAGATTTAGTACTTGTTTCTTTGTTGTAAACGACAATAACTATAACCTCCATAGCTTGAGGCTTTTTACTTGAAAACCATGTAGTATTTCATGGTAAAGTCCACTAGCAACGTAGCCATAATGCCTAATTTAGTGCATGGCCACTATACTTGAGTTCATCATCATAGAGCTTTATAGCCTCAACTCATGATATGATACATATACAAGTAAGCTCTCTCCTCAAGGCTTTTCAGAACCTGTTTACAAATATATACAGTTGAGGTCAGACAGCTTAGAGTCTTAGAAAGTCCGCTGAGGCGGTTTACATGTTACGGCGCAACTTGCAATTTGCAGACGATAAAAAGTGCCTAAATGGAAGAACCAGACCACGACACCGGGATCACAACCCAAAAGGCTCATGGCGAGAAGAGTGTGGGTTCTTTCAACTCCCTCGGCGGAGTAATGACATTCTTATATAATAATAAGTGAAGTTCTAACTATTTGCAGATGTTAGAGCAAAGGCACCACCTTCTTCTAAAATTTTGTAAAACCCCGAGTGGTGGTCCGGTCGGGAATCGAACCCGAGCCTCTCGCACAGCAGACTGGCGCCTTACCTATGCCAAAATAGTTATCCATGCTGCTAGCAATCATGCTCACTACTTTAACGGTAGTTTGACGGTGTAAAGCATTAATGTGGCCATAGCGCCCAGTATAGTGGTTTCAAGCTAACTATATCATACCTGAGTTTATCTTTGAGTTGACTCTAAACTTTTCAAATTACAATAAAACGTATTGAAAAAGTAGATATGAATGAGAAGTAGAACTTTACTCACCAACAGGAGTTGCAGCTGAAAAGACAATGCGATGAAGTTAAAAAGATTTTTTAATATAGATAAGATCCTATGCATCTTTTTATAAAAAGTGGTATCTATCTGTAAAGTAAATAAACTAAAATTAACTATACAAATAGATGAAACACACGGGACAACCATTAAGAAATATACGCCGATGCAGTCCTAAGTTTGTTTAGCTAATAAGCCATGTATGGCCATCAAAACTTCAAATGTTTGGTCTTTTATTTTGTGTAAAGATGGCAAATATGTTTAATCGAATCAAAGAAAGATAAACATTATGTTAACTTTGTTTAGTGATAATGGTGGTGCATGGTAGAAGCCTTGCCTGTCGTGGTGGCAATGAAAGAATCGATGTTACAAATGATTCTAAAAACAATACTGAAAGTGCTTTTACTTTGTGTAAAGGACACAGAAATTCAAACCAATCATAAAAAGATTGCCCAATCCCTGTTCAGCCAACCATAAACCTCGTTTAACTTTGTTTCCTCTTCGGGAAGTAATAGCTAGGAACGGTGATGGTGGTATTGACAGATGTGATGATATATAGGTGATATCATTAATGATAGTGTAGCACCGGGCCCAGTTGTTCAAAGCTGGTTAAGTTTAACCCTGGGTTAACGAAAAACTCAAACAGGAATCTCTTCTTTAAGAAAAGGTAAATGGATATTTATGAATACTGTTTGGATTTTTCTAGGAAATGTCTTGTTAATCCAAAAGTCACAGCTAAAATTTCTCTTGTAAGATTGGAAACAAGATCGTAGATTTAACATTTAACCCTGGGTTAGTGCTAACCAGCTTTTGAACAACTGGGCCCTGGTTGCGTTTGAGATAGGATAGATACTTTGTGTAAAGAAGACTGATTTTATACCAATGAAAAGAAAAGTAATATTTACCTCAAAAATTATAAGGATTACCCTCATTTATCAGACGTTACAATGAATGACTGTTGAATTTTTTTTTACTGGCAATTTGAATATAATGGTTTAAATTGTCCATATGTACTTTGATAATTTAATTTCGTTCCGTCTTCTAGAATGTCTAGCTCAGATCAAATGATTTCTATAACGCTCTTTGAAATGGCCAGTGAAATGTCGGTCTTGGTAGATGCGCTGGAAGATGGAACAAAACTGAAAGTATCAACGCATATATGGGCATTGAAAGACTAAAATACGAACTAAAACTTAATTATTCAAAAAATACAGCCAAGCACCCCACAAAGTAGATGCAACTCCTTATAGGTAACATAAAAATCACATGTTCAAATTGCCAGCAAAAAGAACTCCAACGGTCATTCAATGTAACGTCAAAACTCTTATAAAATCTTTCTTAGCATGAAGGGTGCAATCTGTTGTAACTTATATCAAACTTACTGACATTACTTTTTAAGATTACTAACATCCACAATACCTTTACAAAGTTTAGATTTAATTTTCCCAAATATTTCTTCAAGGCCATCGAAGTCTTTGGCTTGAAAAACAAAATTAGGATGAGATGCCATCGATTCGAGCTCAATCTGGCTGACATGCTTTCCAATACCAATGCTGTATATTGTAACACCTGCGGCTTTTAGACCCTTTGATGCAACGTCCAATGGTTCATAGCTCCCTTTGTCTTTTGTTTGCATTCCATCGGTTAAAACAAATGCAATCTGGATAATAAAACAAATTAATTTCTCTTCATTTTATTGCCACGAAGCACAATGAATTGAAATGCTCAATAAAAAAGATGTTTCGCTAAGGTACAAATACAATAAGTTATAAAACAACTTTTACTGATATACCTCTTGAAAAAAACATTACATGCTAAGGCAGCATCAATTGCTTTATTCACAATGCAAGCGAGTACCAATTAAAACCTTCGAAGTACAAATATCGCTTAGTTTATCGGACACAGCGAAAAGACTGAAAAGATTTAGTATTATCATTGCCAATATTATCATCATTGTTAATACCATCGTTATTATTGTCACTATTATCATTACTATAATTATTTTCAATACCACTATCATAAAGAATATTCATAAAATATTTCGTTATCGTTTTCATTACAACTTTCCTTATTAATATTATCTTGCTATTAGTCTCGTATCATCACCAATAACAAGCGTAAATACTGTTGTTATCATATTAATTTTCACTATCAACGTCGTAAGCATCATATAATATCAAGATTTTCACCATCATCATCATTATTATCATCATACATTATTATGAAGGTTGTCATTATAATTACTACCATTAACATTAATGTTGTCATTCACATCATTACTAGTATCACTTCTGATATTACTGTGTGCTTGTTAAATTACAAGAACCGCAATTGGATGTAGACAAAATAGTAATTTCAATCGTGTATTGTTGTGTGCGAGGAATTGGTATTGCATTCGCACAAAACAAAATTAATGGTATGTTCCTCTGAGAATTTAAAAGCAACGAATTGTATCCAAGATGCCAAAGAAACAATAACACTACCAAACCGGCCAGTCACCTCTATGCCATAGAACCTGTTTTCTTCGAAACTTTCTTGAGGTTGAGTGTTTACCAGCATATCGTAAGGTAGGGCATTGCAGAGTCGTTTTCCTACGAGCTTTTTATTGCACATTACCAGGCACAGCTTTCGTCAAGCAAAGTTATTAGAGTGGACAAGTTAGAAAGCTCAGCAAGCTACAAAGAAGATTAAAATGTCCTTTTTCTTCATGTTGTGTGTCTCTAATGATTAAGATCTTTTGTTATAAGTTATGACCGTACTGAAATGATTGGGGGAGGGGTTGGGGGGAGCTGATTCCTCCTTATCCCTGCTAGTAATGGCTATGTTGGTGTGGGCTTCATTAGATTATTATAACAATATAGTTGATGTTCGCGGGTGTAAATATGTTTTGGGCCCGACTCAGGCTCATTTTAGCCCGAGCGCAGCGAGGGTTAAAATGAGAGCTGAGAAGGGACCAAAATATATATTTACGCCCAATTACTATTATTATAATTTTGGAGATCATTTACTGATTTAGCACAAAAACAAGAACATTTAGCTACTTCAGAAACACGGATATTTATTTAATGAAAGTTGTGTTCTAGCGGCGGGCTCTAATATGTTAGAGCCCGCCAAATGTCCGTTAGAGCGCGGATAATACGCCACAATGCTCGCCAAAGTTAGCTCATTAGCTTCTGATATTTTTGCACTATTGACGTAACATTTCAATAAGTAAAAGGAGCTAATCTGCGATGGATTAGTGTCCCGCCTCAGGGGAAGTCAGGAACTCTCATCCGCTTAACATGTACACTACAAAAACAGGAGATAAACGCCCGTTCCATAGACCACTAGGCTGGTAAAAGATTTAGTTTACCTTTACTATATCGTTTCGCATTCCGTTTGCAGTAGTGAAAATTTCTCCCTCAGTAAGCCTTAATGCTTTATCAATAAAGGTTAGTCCACGCTGATGAGGAAGGTTGTCGATTTTCTGGATCACAGCTTCTGATGTAATTTCGCTTCCATGTAAATCGCTGAACTTGAGCACTGTTTTCGCCTTGGTGCTGTACGCAATAATTGCAGAATGAGCTGCACCAGATCCAATGTCAAATGAGTTGACAAGAGTCTTCAAAAAATTCTTCATCTTCACAAAGTTCTTTCGGCTAATGCTCCCGGAAGAATCGACAATAAATGCGATGTCAACAGCAGCTTTACAGGCTTTGACTAAAACAAATTAAATAATATAAAACATTGAGAAATTTTTGGATAGAAAGGAAAATTGAATGAAAGTCAACAACACTTTGTGACTAGCTACATTTTCAATTTACAAAACATTGCAACGGAACTCAGATAACAAAAGTAATATTATTTCTTAATTTGTTTCATATTTTTTTTGATTACTGAATTGCAACAACAAAATCCTGTTTTGACTTTTGTCTGTCATTTATTATTCTCACATCAAACAAATGTCACACTGCATCAAATGCCACGTCAACTAGAATTTCACCCATCATTATATGTCACATTAAAAATGCGTTTCATATGCAATGAATTTTTGAAAATGTTTGTGTTTAACTAGTATTTGTTAAAACCCAGGACAGCTTGGTTGGCTCAGTTGGTGAGATTTTCCTTTCTAATGATCCTGGGTTCAACCTCGGCTTCTGTAAGATTTGAATATTGTGAAATCGGTTTTTCCAAGGATTATTCAACTTTCTACTCTTCCTTGATCCGTATCATCATCTGCTGGAAAATAACCTTCAACGAATTAATTAAAATCATTAGCATCAAAAAATTGGCAGCTAATGACTGTATATTGCTCAAGCTGAAAAGAAAACCAAAAAGGTTATTATGGTTTGAAAAAATCATTTAAAAATCAAATAGAATTTAAATCTATTTCGCACAATTAAGAGCAAAAGCCTCTCTAAGTGGAATTGTTTGTATTAAATGAAAACCTATTTTTATAATATTTCGACGTCGTGCCATCAAACTATAGTTCAATGTCTCTGATTTCTAAACATGACTTTAATTTTTCCACAAGACAAGCTATTGGTTGTTTAGGGGTCGGTGAAAGTGAGCTGACTTCAGCAAGTTACTAAAGATGATTACGGTCTCATTCATTTATGACATTGTAGCTCTTCGCCACATGAACTGACACTTTAAAAATTGTTTGTTTCTCTTACTGTTTTTTGCCAAGGAGTTTGCGAACTTCGGAAGTAGGTCGGGTAAAACAACAGGAAAAATATCCTTCTGCCTATTCACGATTGGAAGCAGCTGTCCGATAGTGAGATTTTGACCAACTGCAACTACGTACACCCTAGCACCTAGCCTTTTCAGCGCCTGCGCAGCTTGAGTGAGAGTTTTTTCATTTTTGTCGGCCCCCTGGTCACCTGATGTTAGAAGTACGACAATCTTTGGACCATCACGTCCCTCTGTGGACAATATCTCTGATGCAAGTTCAAGCGCTTTGTCCATCCTTCTGGGAGTGTTAAGAAGGCGTCCATTTTTTACCTTTAATTAAGAGATTAGTATTGAACATTATTCCTACTTTGTAAAGACAAACACAAACACCCATAAGCAATGGAGAAACTAAATGCCTTATATGTCAAAGAAGTAAGTGCAAAGCACTTAAGGAAATTGATAATGCCAAAACATAATAATAAGACAAAACTGAGATTTATACAGATTTAATATAGATATAATCATAAACGCGCTTTGAAAGGGTATACAAAGGCAGCAGTTTGGAGTCTGAGATCGCCCACTTCAACGGCTCATATACATTTATATATTTTAATACAAATATATATACTATATAATATATAATACACATTTATTAATATACGTTCAATATACATGAATTATTTTAGATACTTTATATTTTAGATATATTCTCGGTTGGTAAGATTCTCTTCAAAGATGACCTGGTCAGACTATAGGACAATCAACTGTTTTTACGACAATTGTGAGGCAGCCTCGCAGAAAATTAATATTGTTAAGATAATCAGTTAAAAATCCGAAAATAAAACTGTTTAGTCTTTATAGTTAGAGAATCACTTCTCATGTTAGTTGTAGGTTGATTCAAAAGCGAAGTGTTACCCTAAAAAAAAAATTGAAAAAAAGTCGAATCTGTGTTAACTGCAATAAATGCTAACCGCTAGTCTACGACGCGGTCTTCCAAGGAACGCTATAGATTAAGTGGAATGGAATCGCATAAACGAAATATTTTTAAGAGCTTTTAACATGAAAACTTGATTTGGCCAATACGTGACCGATAACAGTAATACCTGCTTTTATGAGTTTTAAAGTACCACTACTTCATAAAAACTTTTTTTACGAGGACTTGCTATTATACAACCGCTGACACCCATTTGCTATCTATAATGGTGACTATCATTTAAACCACATTCCACAAAAGAAGTAGAATACAAAACTTACCCTATCATAAAAGTCAGGATCAGTAAAACGAGCAAGCACATATGGATTTCGGGCATAGTTAACTGCACTCCCTCGAGCTCTAGTGTGGGAAACGCCGAGTAGTCTAGCCAGAGACTGAACCAATTTTTTCTCATAGCCATAAACCTCGGGGGAAACACCATTTGAAGCATCCAACAAAAATACGGCATCAGCTTCGTTACTGAGAGGATTTAACGGAGCTAAAAGAAAGCGAATGCTTAGAAAAGGCCTTATGACTTAGAGTATAGATAAAGCTCAATCCAATAACAGATAATTATTGGTTGGATGCCTTTAACACGAAATAACTAAAGAAAAAATTATTGGTTGGATGCCTTTAACACGAAATAACTAAAGAAACGAAAGAAACTTTATTTCATATAGATTACACTTCATGTTAGCATATGTTAAGATCATTCAATGTGAAGACATGATTTTTACCAATTAAAAAATCATGCATCACATTCATTCTTTCTCGAAGCCAAAACTAAGAATGCATTCAAGCTGAATGTTTCATGAAACGTTAAGTATTAATTTTACACTGTCTTTACTTACATGAGCCATCGCGGATTTGTCTAGATATATATGAAGCACGGGATAGAAGATGACCTATTTCTGGTACTTGAATAACATCCTCTGGTTTAATGACAAGAGAAGAGTAGATACTTGTATCAAGATCTTGCCCGAGTGCTAAG
This sequence comes from Zoanthus pulchellus, assembly GCA_027575285.2. Lineage (NCBI taxonomy): Eukaryota > Metazoa > Cnidaria > Anthozoa > Zoantharia > Zoanthidae > Zoanthus > Zoanthus pulchellus. Next base: position 18,943 of record JAOBRB020207634.1, read on the forward strand.
ACGTAAGTTTGCACACCCTGATTTCGCAAAGGCTTGCTAGCTTCATTTAACGATTTCAGGTCTGGGAAGTGTGTTTGGTTTCCAGCAGTCATTAGAATAAGCACTTTTCCATCATCTCTTCCAGAATTAGCAAACATATCGGACGCATGCTCCAAGGCCCTGTCTAAACGCCTAGGACGTCTCATTAATGTAGCACTATCAACTTTTTCTTTAAAGTCTTGTTCGCCAAAGTTTACAACAGTGTAAGGGTCTGTGGCATAGGCTGATAGAGCTCCACGTGGGTTATCGGTTGAAAGTTTAAAGTGGTAAGCCAAACGTTTAACGAAATTCTTTTGTAGTTGATAGTCTTGCGGAGATACCCCTTGAGAAGAATCAATGAGAAACAGAACATCTGTTCCAATTTTCAACGGGGTAGAAGGAACTGAAAAAAACAAGGCTAACATGTCATTATTGCGCATAATTACTTGCTTTTTTAAAAAATATAACAAAGTAAAAAAAATTTAAACCAATCATATTATCTTTTGTTATCTTTACAAGGAGGCGAACATATTGTGAGACGAAGTAGAAAATTTTACTTGGAGCCTTCACAAACTTGACATTTACATGTCAAGTTATAGATCGCTATGTCTGATACCAACATTTCACACATTGGGAGATTTAGTTGTCCACAGAAAATATCATTCCCCAGCTTGTATTTTACTTTTTAATAGTGAAAGTGAGAGAGTGAGAGTGAAAATCAAATTTCAATCTTGAAAAAGGAAGATATTACCTTCCAGCCGGGGGACAGTTACTTAATAAAAGATAATCAAAAACAAGTTTTATATAGTAGAAGGCGGTATTTTACGAATGAATCTGTGATCAGCTTTTAAAAGAAGTTGACGTTTCTATTTGTAAACAAAAATTGTGTACTTCTACCGCTAGCTTTCTTTCGACATTTGATTTGTAGACAAAACCACTGACCACTAACAACGCAGATACAATCGAAAACCTTAGTTGTCGATATTAATTTACTTATCCCCACATGGTATAAAATGATCAAAAACGAAGTTATCAACAACTGTTTAACTTGTTAATGACTTAAAATTTAGCATCAAGGACAACTCTTTTTACACGTTGCGTTTTTTAGATGTCGATAACATTAAGAGAAAGTTGTTGACAACAAAATATTTTGTCTGTGGACGCTCTTAGGTAAATTAAACAACAAAAATTAAAAAAAACGCTATTGAAGAGTATCAAGAGAAAAAAACTCGGCATAACACATACGGTTTGTGCTTTAGCGGTGTAAAAGCAACGGAACGAATATAATTCACTGAAATTAAAACACTCACCAACAGGATCTGCCACTGTATGGAAACAAAAAAATATATTGTAAGTCAAAAAAGCTTTTGAGATGAAGTTAATTATAGAAATAATAAAAAAAGCAATTCTAAATATAAACAAAGACTATGTTTAACAACGGACATGCTAAAGCGGGAAATGGGGAAGAGGGAAGGGATAAAACGGTCAAAGTTAGCATTATAACCGCCGAAAAGTTTGCACATCGTTGGTTGTTGATGCACACACTCCAACATTTGTGATTAATACGCTGATTAATACTTGCCTTTTTTATCCATTCCCCATTACCAGTTTTAGTAAAAACATTCTTAAATAGTTCTGTGAAAAAAATATCATGTTAATGTTATTAAATCAAGCACAATACTCCAACAAAGTGTTATCAAATGGAGCGCTAATTTTATATCCTCTCTTAACGTCCAATCAGATTCTATAAAAGCAAAAGCTTTTGTCTGAGCTAGGCTTTCCTCCTTCCTCCTTCGCCTTATTTATTACCGAAACAACTTTTCTCAATCATAGTAATCAACCTTTAATAATAATAATAAAAATAATAATAATAATAATAATAATAATAATAATTACCGTTGCTAGATGGGAGGATCAAAACCTATGTCTTAAAGAATGCTACACGTGGCTGAAAGGGTGGAAAGCAGCACATATATACACATACAATTGCTAGTAGAAGACGACTGGAGTTAATAATTACTGATAACATAATGTGTAGAATGTGTGGGGAAAAACCACAATGTTTAGCGCAAGAGTTAGCTGGATGTAGTGTATTGGCCCAAACAAAGTATCTTAGCAGACATAATGATGCAATCAAAATACCATTCTTTGAGATGCCGAAAGACATGGATCTTATTGAATCAAAACCTCCATGGTACTCATCGGTACAACCTAAACGAGTTTACGAAAATGATAAAGCGGAAGCTTATAGGGACGTTCCAGTGTATGCAGAGAGCACAGTTGTCAAATCAAACCGAGTGGATGTGCGTATAGACAAAGAGAAGAACAAGGTGTTACTTATGGAAATGAAGTGCCGTGGATCGAAAACAGGGGGAAAAAAGAAACAAAAAGACCACAAAGTATGCACCACTTAGATGGGAAATGAAAGAGAGATACCCGGGTTACGTGGTTAGCTGATCAACATCATAATCGACGTGTTAGGAAGATACTCACCTGAAGTTCGAAACAAGATGAAGGAACTGTTCGGAGAGAAAAGAGCAAGAGAGTGTCTTATGAAAATGCAAAAGTCAATACTCAGTTCAAGTACCTTGAACATTGCAAGATGCTTTAAAGTGATGAGCGAGAAATAAGATCATAGATCAAAAACCGGGCAGGATTGATTGAATATTATAGATTTATTGCAAGAACACAAAAACTGTTGAAAGAGCATTTGCAAGAGTTTATTTTAAACAAATTATTAATATAAACTAATCTTGACGGAGTTGGGCTGCCTGTGGTATAAGCAAGGTTTCTTTCACATTCCTTTCAATGACGGATTTTAGCAGTTTGTATATGTGAGCCTTTTAAAAGTATATTGACCAGCGGTACACGGAAACGAGCATTCCATCGTGTACACGTCCTTCGCTTCTAACAACGCGGTCGAAAAGCACGATGTTTAAGGAAATATTTCATATTTTTAACTGTAGAAATCCCATGAAAAGCACACAAAA
>JAOBRB020207635.1:0-12141 GCA_027575285.2 Zoanthus pulchellus
TAAAAAATACTCTGCTGCGCGTCGTATTTTCAACTCTCTTCTCGGTGTTTGGAAATGTGATGAAACACTGTCTCTCGCGTTTGATATATTACATAAAGATTAAGAACTAACTTGCTACGCGACTACTATTTTCTTTGTAAGAACATAAAAGCTGAAGTTAGTGAAACTTTAAGAATATTTGTGAAGATTTAAAGTTCGTGGCTGGTATGAGGCGATGTATCGTTTCGGCTAAGAGACTGAGACAACCACTTTTCGAAATTCAGCAAACTCGTTTTTTTTAAAAAAAACATTGCGATCAAAGTCGCGTTCGCAAAGACAAGTAGTTACAATCCTTAGATAGAATGCTCAAAACAAAAAGCTTGAGCATAATATACATAAATGTTCAATGTGCCCTCCCGGTTACCACCATAATGGCTTTATGGCAGTTCCTGAACTTCGGCACACACGGCCCAAGTTCTTACACACTCTCTAGCAATCATAAATCTCTAAAAATATATTGAAGTTGAGAAATGTTTTTGAATCCTACCTTCAAGATGAATTTGCAACAAAGTTGAGTCGTATTTGAGTCCTCACTTGAAACATTGCTGTCACAAATCAGTAGTTTTTTGGCTAAACCGCCAGCGTGCAGATTTGCAATACATTCTCCTTCGCAACCTGTTCCAACAATCTGACGAAGTTTTCAGCTTCTTGTATATTTAACTTAAAATTCGTCGGTCTGTTTAGGGAGAGGAATGAAATTTAAGCTTTTGCTTACAAGTCCTTAGAATGGACATTTCAGATTCCTGAAAGGGCAAGGTCCCCTAGAATAGTAAAAAAGGACTGTTTACTGTGATTGGAGTTTCTAACAGACGGAACAGGACAGACAAAAAGATTTATTGAAATGAAACAAAGCAATGTATTTTTTCTTGCAAATATTTTTTAAAATACTACCATGGAAGTGAATACTATCAAAACACAACTGCTTTACTTAACTTAATGCGGGCGTCAGCATTAATGATGCCAACAGCCTCTCTTGTCAAAAGATTATGCTTCCGAAATCTCTTGATGGCGATTCCGCGCAGATCCGCTACAGACCTACGTGCCAGTTACGGCAAAAGCCCTTTTGATTAGGCTGTTAAAATTTCACGGATTAAAATTTTAAAATAGTTATTTTACTTGTGGGACCTTATACCTATTCACATGGGTACAATGTAACGTTAACGATTGGCTGGGCTTTACAAAGGAATTTAAGTTGAGAAAACTACGAACCCGGGAAGTACCATTTGCAAATCCTGTCCTAGTCTAGTTTCGCGAGGTTGACTTTCAGGATCGTGAGACTTTATTTCATTTTTCGTTAGATAAGTTTTGTTTTCTGGAGTTGTAAATTTTTTTCGCGAGTTTTATTTTTTTGTGTGCGCTACGGTAGGTACTTCATACATTATTTTTGAATAATCACGAATATAATATAAACTAACTGCAATTCTAAGCCGGCGATTCCACATTATATTGCCGGCTAGTTGGGAGAAAATATAATCCATATTAGCGGAGTGGCGAATCCACGGAGCCAATATGAGAAATATATTTTCTCTCAACGCTGGCAATATAATGTGGAATCACCGGCTCAGAATTGCAATTAGTTTTGTATCGTGATTTTTTCAACTTTTTCACGCGAGTTAATTCCGAGCCGGTGATTCCACATTTTATCACGTCTCTCTCCCAGATCAAAATGTTAACTGTATGACAATACATGGTGATACACAATGATACATGGTGATACAGAGTGATACACGATGATACATGGTTTTTAAAGAGCAATAACTGTAGTACACTATACTGTATACTACAGTTATTGCTCTTTAAAAACCATGTAACATCGTGTATCACTCTGTATCACCATGTATCATTGTGTATCACCATGTATAACTGTATCAAATGCACCTCCCGGGCTCCGTAGAAAACAATAAAAATGAAATACTGAAAACAAAATTTTCCGTAGATTTCAGCGGCTTGTAAACACACAAATATTCAAATCCCGCGGCAAAGAGCCGGGATCGAACTGGGGGCCTTGTGATCTTTCCAACTGCGCCAACCACGTCCACCCATCAGAGTATACACTCAAATTATTTAATTTGGCGGGCTTTTGGGCGCACTTCCAACAATTTTCCCGCCTTTTAGTTTTAGATACGTTTGCCGAGTTTGGGTTTCTTGTGAAGCAGTTTGGAGCATTTTTAAACTTTTTGTGTCGGATCTTTTAAACATGGGATTCAAACTATTGCCAGATTTACTAAATACCGGATTTACAATTGTTGTAATTGGTTTAATTTATGTTTATGAATATTTTGGAGCGAATATATACTATGACTATGTTACAATTACAGGTTCCTGACTTGTTTTGACAAGAAATCTTTTAGATGGCGATTCGGTACTTCTCAATCGTGAATGGCGGCGTGAGAAAACATTTCAAATGCTGGTTGAGTTCTTCTAATGCTTTATTAAAATATTGACTGACTAACTTCCCAAAGGATATGCTGATAAAGTCTAAAACAAGGTATTTCGGCCGGCTGATTTTAATTTGCAATTTAATTTCAGCTTTTTGCAAATTTCAGTAAAAGTTTCCTTTCGCATTTGTTTAATTGAAAATTTTTTTTCACTACGTTGATTTTTAAGATTTCTGTTGATTCTTTGTTATTCTATTTGAACCAAGGGTTCATTAACATGTTTTACTCAAAGACGTTTATGAACCCTTGATTTGAACTTAATATGCAATGTTAATTATGTACTTATTTAATTATTAGATGTTTAAACTCGGTTCCTGCATGCTTGAAGTTCGTTTTGTAAGGCACTCCTTGCAATGCAGTGAACCCAGCTTGCTTATTAAAAGGGTTAGTTACTTTTACAGTTTCAGTTCGTAGTTTGTTTAGAAATATACCCACTTGCTGGCGATAAAATGAACTCGAAATTTCTTATAATGGACTCGGTTTTGCCTTGTCCATTATATGCGTTTCTCGTTCATTTTATTGCCAGCTCGTGGGTATCAGTATTTGTAAACAAACTCTCGAATAAGGACGTTAAGTCCAATCTCTCGATCTCTCTGTGGGGGGCGTAAAAGAACTCACACACTTCTCGCAAAGAGCAGGGTGGTGATCCCGCGGTGTTATGGTCTGTCTCTTCAACTGAGGACACTTCTTATCGGCTGCAAATTTGCGCCAGTACATGTGAACCACCCAGCGGATTTTCTAAGACCCTCTAACTGTTAAAACCTGTATTTATTTGTAAAGCGTTACAAATAAAAAAACTGCATCATTGTTGTATTATTATAAACTACTCACTTCCAGTAACTGACCCTTAAATATGGGATTATGGGGTTTTGCGAGATGGACACGCATTTTTCTCGTTTCTGATTGCCGGCTGTGCGCACAATGGTTACCTGTGGCTTAAGCTGATGTTACACGAGGCAATTTTTCGTGCAACTTGTCTCGCAACGCCAATGCGAAACGAGTTGCACGAGCCATTACAGCGTGTAACACCCCGTGCAATGGCTAAAATCGTTGCGAGACAAATTGCAGACATCATTGCCGAAAGTAAAATCCTGTTCTACTTTTCGCAATGATTTTAGTTACAAAATTCAAGTTGCAGAAGCCATTGCGCCGTGTAACACCCCCTTTGCAACTTGTCTCGCAACGGCGTTGCGAGACAAGTTGCACAAAAAATTGCCTCGTGTAAGATCAGCTTTAGTCTCTGCCTGTGGTGTCCGTAACACGATAAGAGTAGTGACTAGATTCCATCCGACGCGACAAACCGCCCTTTTCGAGCGAAGCCTGGGAATTACTTATTAAACTCTTTTTATATTGTCTCGCGTTTTACTTCCGCTTGCCTAACATCTCAAGGCGTTTTTTTCTGCAAGCTTTTAAAAGAAATCGAATAAACAAACGTAAAAAAAATCGAGTATTAGATATCTCATTCCATAATCTTTATCCTTGAAATTTTTCTCCGTCCATTTTGAGTTGCTGTGTTTTTATTAATCATCATTAAAACTTCTTACTTTTCATATCAATAATTATCTGATCTGTATAAACATAATTATCTGTTTTTTGTAGAATTTGTAATAAAAGTGACTCTCTCGAAAAGGGTGGTTTGATGGAATCTGGTCACTATACTAGCTAGCTATTAAAAGTCAGTACCAGTCTTCCAGACGATTATAATTACTATGACAACAACAACCTGTTCCTACAGTGTTGGATCTGGTACGAGTTTATTGGTATATGACAAGATGGCAGACATTGTGAGTGAATGTACAACGTCTGGCAAAGCCGTAAGAGAGTCATCTTCTTCCTTTTTTCAGCTTTCATTGAACACACAGGAGAGTAACACAAGAGTTGGAGTCCTTGGCGTAAAAGTAAAGCCAACAAAACCCGAAAATGTTACTCAATATTTCTGTGATATTTGCAAAGTTTCTCTTAATTCCCAGATTCAGTCGGCCGCCCATTATCAGGGAAAAAGCCATCAGAATAAAGTAAAATCTGCCCAGAAAATTGCCGAGGCTATTGAAGCTATTCAAGAGAGTTCTAAGACCGTTTTATGTACGGTAAGTATTTTAATTGCAGCTCTGTATTGCATGTACCCGCTTTTTATTGAAACAATCTGTGGAGGATGCTAGTAGATATGCTAATGTATGCTGTTTCAGTGTTTGGTAGATTTCGAACCTCATTCGAAACTTTCTCCAGTTATCTGCTGCTTGAACATCAATAATTAATGGCCCAGGCTTGGGCCATTAAATATCTCTTACTCGGCCAAGTGATTGAATGATCGCTATCGTTTGATCGTTGAACGAGCGGAAAAACAAATCCAATGTAATCTTGGTGAAATCGCCCTACAAACTCTGCACAGTATAAACTATAAACTTCTACGCACTTCTGACACCATGTTGGAAGTTTCATATAAATATAGCACTCAAAATAAATGTCAACTAGTTTACTTGCAATTACAACAAACTTTTTAACAACGTGGTCTCTTCGCATGAGGGGTTTCCTCTAATGCAACTATTAATGCTATGTCTGTGAGATGGGGGGTCAGGCAAGGGGTCAGACACTAGGATGTCCCCGGGGAGTGACTTTTGACCCAGCACTTCCGTCCATGGGTGAGGATTTTTGTCATTTGGCCGAGACAGCCAGGAAATGAGTTTCAGGCATATATCATTGCGTGGTGGAAACTTCCAGGTGAACAGCAGCAAAAATGCTGTGCAAGGTTTGGAGAGATATAGGCGGAGGAAAAATTTTACAAAAGGCAGTAAATGCTGAAGATATTCAAAGCCTTTTAGCCAAAGGTATGTTAGTTTATAAACTTGAATTTTAATAGCTGTCATATTGTTTTCAAGTTGTTGTTTGTTCAGTGTTGTCATTCTCATCCGATTCAAGATTGGTTTGCCCCAGGGTGGGGATTTTTATGTTTTTTGACAAAAGATTTCGTCTCCAGGAAGTGGACATCGACAAAAAATTTTCAGAAAAATGCCAAATCCCCACACCTTCTCGAGCCCCCTTCCCCCCCTTCCTCACAGACATAATATTAATAGATGCATAACAACGGCGGACGTGGTTGGTGCAGTTGGTAAGATCTCAGCTTTCCAGCCACAAGGTCCCTAGTTCGATTCCGGCACTTTGCCGAGATTTGAATCTTTGTGTGGCCTTCTTTTCCACCTAAGCCAACTCAGCTTTCCATCCTTCCGGGGTAGGTAAATGAGTACCAGCGTCTGCTGGGAGCTAACCTGCGATGGATTAGTGTCCCGTCCAGGGGGAGTCATTGACTCTCATCCGCTTAACACTACAGAATCCAGAGATAAGCGCCGGTCCCATTGGCCACTAGGGTCGAAATGATTTAGCATAACAACAATAGGGGCCCAAAGGGGGAACTGGGCTGAACAGCAAAAGTAACAATATTTTACAAGTATCTTGAAGTTAGTTATCTTCTTACTGATTTTAACCTGCTGTTCCATTTGTAAACATTAATTGGTCATAACTAAATTTTTTTAAAACGCTGGATATGTCACGTGACATCTAATTGCAAAAGGCCAATTAATTAATGAAAACTGATGAGTGATTTGCTAAAAATGACAAATCTATATTAATAGATAAGATTGACTGAGTAATATCAAATTAGGTAAAATTTATCTAGATATTGAGGCATACTAATATTTAATTGTACAAACTAACCCTGTCCTAAACCATAACTTTATAGTAATTTTCTGTCATGAGAAAAGTGCCAGTATAAAATTTATCCCTTGATTTATTTTGGCAATTGATGATTAATTGAATATAGTTACATGGTAAAATTTCTTAATTATATTGAGTTGTGTGAAAAGGTGGAATCGGTGAGAGGTTTCTACTATTTGGGAGATATAGTGAACGCAAGTGGTGGTTGTGAGGCAGCTGTAACGGCAAGAGCGAGAATTGGTTGGGTGAAATTCAAGGAATGTGGAGAGTTGCTGAACTCAATTTAAAGGTTCTCGCTGCAGATGAAAGGAATGATTTATCGGAGTTATGTGAGATCAGCAATGTTATATGGGAGTGAGACATGGTGTTTGAGGGAGAATGAGATAGTGATTTTGAGAAGAACCGAGAGAGCAATGATGAGAGCAATGTATGGTATGAAACTGGTGGAGAGAAGGAGGACAGAAGACCTAATGGAGATGTTGGGATTGAAGGAAACAGTGGTTCAGATGACAAAGGCGAATGGAGTGAGATGGTTCGGGCATTTGTTAAGGAAAGATGATGGCCATGTTTTGAGGAAGATATTGGAGTTTAAAGTGAGGGAAATAGGAAGTGAGGAAGACATGGAGATCGCAGGTGGAGAAGGAGAGTAGGAGTGTTGGTTTGAAGAGGGAGGATGCAATGGATTGAGCGAGATGGAGAGTGGGAGTGGGAGAGATTGCTGGCAGAGTTGGTTAAATCCAGCCACCCTCGTTTACGGGGATAAAACTGGATTAAAACTGGATTGATGATGATGACGATACTGTCAGACTTTTGCAGGATGTTATTGGAGGAGAAAATTTGGCAGAAAAAAGATAAAAAGAAAGAAAAAAAACATAAAAAGAAAGCCTTTTTTCAGACAGCCGATAAATAAACCTCAGCAAAATTTAAATGTTTGTTGTTAAAAAAAGTTACCTGGTTTAAAAAGATTAAGTGATAAACTTAAAAAAAATTGGGACATTGCATGTGTATAAAAATAAGGATCTATCAGGTATGTGAAAGTTGAAAAAGCTTGTGCTAATTTTCAGCCACCTGAAGTGTTGTCAGACACAAGTACAGCAATAACACCATTTCAGTCACAACCTGTGACATCATTTGGTAAGGTTGACAACTCCACAACCAGTTCTACATCCAAAAAATCCACTCAACTGATGTTGTGTGAAATTTGCCAAAAATCATTCAATTCCGATATACAAGCTCAGCAACACTTTAAAAGCAAAGCACACCAAAGCAAAATAAAGGCTTTGACGGAACCCATGAATACTGTTCTTGCTGGCAATGTAGTGGTACCACCAGCAATGACAAACCCAACTGAAGTGAAGTTAGGGAAAAACATTAACACCGAGCTATGCCACTGCACTGCCTGTAACATCACTTTAAACTCCAAGAGTCAGCTAAAGCAGCACAACAGAGGTTTGAGACATAAGATTATGACAGGGAAAGCATCCACACCTCCTCCCTCATATGAAGGTAACATGAAGTAGTTGTATATATTAGTTCTGAGGTTTGAGACATAAGATTATGACAGGGAAAGCATCCACACCTCCTCCCTCATATGAAGGTAACATGAAGTAGTTGTATATATTAGTTCTGAGGTTTGAGACATAAGATTATGACAGGGAAAGCATCCACACCTCCTCCCTCATATGAAGGTAACATGAAGTAGTCGTATATATTAGTTCTGAGGTTTGAGACATAAGATTATGACAGGGAAAGCACCACACCTCCTCCCTCATATGAAGGTATCATGAAGTAGTTGTATACACTAGTTCTGAGTAAATAATCTCTTTTGATGTTGAAAGTCTTTTCACTAACACCCCGCTTAATGAAACTATTAACATTGTTGAATTAATATTTAAACATAATCCTAAGTTTTCTATAAGTAAAAGTGATCTCAAGCAATTATTCATTTTTGCAACATCACAAACACATTTTTTGTTTAATGATAACTTTTATGATCAAATAAACGAAGTTGCTATGGGTAGTCCTTTAGCACCCGTATTAGCTAATCGTTTTATGGGTTATCATGAGCAATCTTGGCTAAACAACTATCAAGGACCTAAAGTTTTGTATTACAAATGTTACATCGATGACACATTATTTAATATGTTTGTTTGAAAATGAAAATTACGCTATTGCCTTTTTAAATTTTTTAAATTTTCAACACCCTAATATTAAATTTACTTTTGAAAAAGAGGTAGATGGTAAGTTATCTTTTCTAGATGTTTTAATCAAGAAATCCGACATGGTAAATACATCACGTCTATTTTTCATAAAAAGACATATACCGGACTTTTAACTAACTTTCTTAGTTATACTTCTTTCAAATATAAACAAAGTCTCATTAAAACCTTAGTAGACAGAACATTTAAAATCAACAACACTTGTAACGGTCGTAAAACCAATTTGGAAAACATAATCAACATTCTTAAATGTAACTCATTTCTGGCTTTTGTAATTGACAATGTGATTAATAAGCACTATGACTCTAAAAATAAACAGAACAGAAATTCTTCTGGTTCCAACTCAAAAGATGCTGTTGACTCAAGAGATGTTCATTATTTCAAACTTCCTTTCATTGGTCAGTTTTCTAAAGTTACACAATTTAAAATAAACAACTTATGCAAACGTTTTTGTAAAGATTTAAACATTAAACTCATTTTCACCTCTTTTAAAATTAAAAACTTTGTTCCTAACAAGGATGCCATCCCCATTCATGCTTCTCAGAACTGTTTTGAAATTATAGATTCTGATAAATCATAAATAAAACTTAAATAAAGGAAGGCTTTCACATCACTTGAGAAAAACCTCAACTTAATGTTCAAGTAAAACTTTTTAAGTCATCCTTTATCTAAGGCAATTAACGTGTCATATTTTGACACATTGTTTATTTCTCTTTTAAGTTGTTATCTTACTTTTAGGATTGTAGGTTAACCCTAATTTTACTTCAAACATTCCGATTATAATTTTAAATATGTAGCTGTCAATCGTTTTAGATTTTTGTATTCAAAATTCTTAACAGTTTTTTTCACTTTCTACTGAAGATGGCATTGTGACAATGTCAAAACATGTCTAGAATAAAAAATATATTTGTTTATCTCAAATGCTTAAAAGCTTTAAAATACTTACAAATAATATCAATATTTAGAAATGATTATTACATAACCGTATTTAGCATAATGCTAGTCGGGGCGAGCAGTAATTAAAGATAAAGATAAACAAAACAATTAAAAGATGAAAACAAAACAGTTAAGTTACATTTTGTTGAGTGAGAGAATCGAGAGACATTAAAAATAGGAGGATGCAATGAATCAAGCAAGATAGTGAGTGGGAGTTGGAGAGATTGCTGCCAGAGTGGGGTAAATCTGGCCACTCCCATTTACGAGGATAAACCCGGATCAGAGTTGGATTGATTGATTGATTGATTGATGGTACAATTCCGGATCAGAGTTGGATTGATTGATTGATTGATTGATGGTACAATTCCGGATCAAAGTTGGATTGATTGATTGATTGATGGTACAATTTGTTGATTGTAATTTGAAAGAACTTGTTTCAGCTTTTCATTGTAATCTACTCAGAAGTTTTATTGCTCAATCTATGGTTCTTTTAGGCTGGGAGGGTGTTCGGTTCAAGAAGCTGTCCTCTGTCCTCCCTGATTCAAATGGTGTTATTAACAACCCAAGCAACATGAGCATAACAGGCACGCGACTTGGTCAGTATTACTGTGAAACATGCGATTTAAGTGTCAATTCACAGAGCCAGTTGAATCAGCACTTGTCAAGCCAAAAGCACAAACTTGTAACTACATTGAGTAAGAAAAAAAGCAATGACACAACAACAAGACCTCATCCAACTATCCACACCTCTGAAGTTATTGGTTTAGATACAAATCCCACAAACCCAAATTATGATCAGCAGTTGTCAAGTTCAAATAAGAAATTAGCAGCACCACAACAGGTGGTAAAACAAGATGTTACCAATTCAAGATTTACTGGAGGCCAGTTAAACCAGTTTAATTGTGAGACTTGTAACTTGAGTGTTAACTCCCAAACACAGCTGAATCAACACTTATCAAGCCAAAAGCATAATATGGCAGTAGGTGCACAGCCTGTTCCATTTACAGGAAGTCAAGGGTGTGGTCAAGCACAGGGAGGAGGGAAGTATACAAGGGGAGGTAGGTTTACTAGGTTTTAAACTTATAAACTATAACAATATTTTTGCTATAATTGTAAATAAAATTATTTACTAGAATCTATTTTTTTCATATTTTGTCTGAAACCAAATAAATTATCTATTTTTCAAAACAAACAATTTTTTTGAAAGTTTTTTTAACGATGGTGATGAGGATGACAATGACGATGTTGATGATTTGGTGGTTGTTGTTGATGATGATGATGATAATAATAGTGATAATGATGATGAAGATTATGTTAATGATGATGAAGAAGATGATGATGGTGATGATGGTGATGATGATGATGGTGGTGATGGTGATAATGATGATGAAGAAGAAGATGATGACGATGAAGATGATGATGATGATGATGATGATGATAATGATGATGGTGATGATGATGATAATGATGATGGTGATGATGATAATGATGATGATGGTGATAATGATGATGAAGAAGATGATAATGATGGTGATGGTGATGATGATGATGATGATGATGGTGATGATGGTGATAATGAAGAAGATGATGATGATGAAGAAGAAGAAGAAGATGATGATGCTGATGATGATGGTGATGATGATGATAATGATTGTGATGATGATGATGGTGATGATAATGATGATGAAGAAGATGATCATCCTGAACTGCAGTGTGTGTATTGTACTATAAAATTGAATGACTTGAATATCCTGCAATTTACTCTGCATGGCCCAGACATTTAGTCAGACTAGCTTTTGCTATTTCTAAATGTCTGTGCTCTTATAAACTGCAAAAATATACCACTTTTTTTATATGATCTGTAATTACTTTTCTCTGAGCAAAAAAATAAAGTTGTTGTTGTTGTTGCTGATGAGGATCATGGTGATGTTGTCATAGATGTAAAAGTTAAAAGCCAGATCATCCTTAATGCTAATTTTTGTTTGTTTTTGATCATAATTTTCTGGTTTTAAAAACTGCACTTAAGCAATGAACTCATGAAATGCTGCAACATTCATTATTTTTTTATGATTTGCACCAGCAGAGTAAAGTAAATAGTGCAGAAGCTTCATTTTTGAGGACAATATACAATTTAGGTTAACACAACATACAAAATGGCAGAGAACATTTCTGCAAGTGAGAGGTCTGGTGAAAACCCACTAGTCAGTGGAGTTGGTGCTCTGGCATTGAGTTTTGTGTATACTCAAGGGTAGCATTCAGATCCATTTTACTTCTTGCAAAATTTTCTAACTTTAATGTCTAGCTCCTTCGTGTTTGTGTTTATGTTTTTGTTTGTGTAATGGATTGTTATTTGTTTGTGACAATGGAATATTTCTCCAAAGACTTTAATATGATGTTATGATCTTGATATACTTTAATGTTACTGTGTCACTGATGATTTTAACGAGTTTATGAGGGTCAGTCAATACTATACTGTGTGGCCATGTGACCAGGTTCCAATCTAGACTCAGAAAACTACTCTTGCTTTCCAGTAGCCCAGCAGTTAAAGCTTCTGACTAGAACACGGATGGCCATGGTTCAAATCCTGTCTGGGGCTTGGATTTTTCCTAGTTTTTCTTGTCTTTAAAGGAGAACTGAATGCTAAAACTAACCTATTTTGGTTTGAATCTATTTGTGTTGTAGATTAACTCTGTGAGCTGTGTGTTAAAGGAGAACTGAATGCTAAAATAAACCTATCTTTGTTTGAATCTATTTGTATAGTAGATTAACTCTGTGAGCCGTGTGTTAAAGGAGAACTGAAT
>JAOBRB020207746.1:0-12141 GCA_027575285.2 Zoanthus pulchellus
TGATAAAAAACATCAGCTATATATTGTCAAAAGAATGATTAATCTGACAATTAGAACAACGTATTTTATATTTTGCTTATTAATTTTTGCGTATTATTATTACTATCATTATCATTAATATTGTTCAGATTATTATTATTTTTTTAATTCATTTATTATTAATACTATTATTATCATATTTATTTTATTCATTCTATAAAATATACATTATTAGTATTACTCATGTAACGATTCAAGTAGCCAGTTGTTTATTGCCGATACGTAGTGAGATTTACAACTGTATTTAAAAAAAAAGAAAATAAAGTTTCCATTATTATTATTATTGTTGTTGGTGTTGTTACTATTTTTATTATTATTATTGTTGTTGTTGTTTTTATTATTATTCTTATTTATTGCCGATACGTAGTGAGATCTACAACTGTATTTAAAAAAAAGAAAATAAAGTTTCCATTATTATTATTATTATTGTTGTTGTTGCTATTTTTTATTATTATTATTGTTGTTGTTGTTATTATTATTCTTACTATTATTATTAGTATTAGTAGTAGTCGTAGTATTACTAGTAGTAATAGTAGTACTAGTAATAATGATAATAACAATAAGAAGGTAAGTATTTAATAAAAAATATAATTTATATAACGATTCCATCATTAATTTAGCCCTTAAACTTTATTAATATTTTTTTATTTATTTTCAAAAGAATGGGAAGTGCCTTGCTATCGAGGTTTGACCTGGTAAGTCCTTCTGAAATCTTTGTCATTGCGTCTGTGCTATTTCCAGTACGGTTTGAATCATTTTAATTCCTTTTTGATAATAATAAACCTTCAGCTAGAAATTGTGTAGATTAAATGCAATGAAAGATCATATACCCTGATTGTGTTCATCAAATGAACCGAAATACATTGAATACTGTTTGTTCTTCGTTCCACTATCTTTCCAAATGCTGGCAAAGATTTCTTGGTAATATTTTTGATAATTGAAATATCCTAGAAATGTTTCTTCGTCCTCCTTTGAAGGCTAACGAATTATATTTTTGAGGCTATTGAGTTATATTGTCGGTGCTACTCTGTCGTAGAACATTCGTTGGAAAACAAGCTGTGCTTATAGTCTACACTTCTCCTTTTAATCCATGCAAAGAGCACATAAACCCGTCCCGCCACTAGGGAGGTCATGGCGAATTGAAAATGTGTTTTTAGTGGATAAATTTGTAGGTCTCAGCTCTGAGAATTTTGTTGAACTGAAGAAACTTGCTATTGATGTTGTTCATGTAGTTTTCGTTTTATGAAATTGTTATTTTTCTCTATCTTAGTACTACCTTTTACATTAAACAGGTGTTCATCTTACTCGATAAACCAGACGAGGTATGTTTTTTTCTCTGTTATTATGACTTTTAAAATGTGTGAAATTGTCTCTCAAACTTAACAGCTTGCAGTCTCCAAAAAGAGCGACTTTGCTAATTTTATTACAAATAATTGTTATTTCTCTAGTGTATTGCGACTTTCAGATATTTATACTTTGTCTAAGTCAAATGGTTTGATGTGTATGAGGTTTAGGCATACGACGAAAAGTATCTTTTTAAAAGGCGATATTGGAAGAATTAAACAGGCTCCTACAGGTTCTTTCCAAAAAAAGGTTAAACTTCAACACTTTTATTAATCTCCAAAGTTTTTCATTCTAGTAGGGCTAGTTGGACATTCTGTGAGCTTTGGTATAACGTGTTAGTGAGCTGTGTTAGTAACATGCTTGTGAGCTTTGCTGACAACGTGTTTTGAGCTTCGCTGATAACGTGTTTTGAGTTTTGCTTCTAACGTGCATGTTTGTGAGCTTTGCTGATGACATACATGTATGTGAGCTTTGCTGTTAACGTATTATGAGTTTTACTGATAACGTGTTTTGAGCTTTGTTGATAACGTGTTATGTGAGCTTTGATGCATGATATCGCGTTTTGTGACCTTTGATGATAACGTGTGTGTGAGGTTTGCTAATAAGCCTATCTGTAAGCCACGCTACAAGCTCTTGTCACACTAACACAATTTTTCTCTATCAGGAAATGGATAGCTTGTTATCTGAACATGTAATGGCTCTGCATTCTGGGAAGAAAAGGTACGTGTGTTTTATATCAGAAATTATATCGATTTCTTTCTTTACTAGTGAAACAAAATATCTTTTCAGTAATACCCATTGTTTCTATACAGCGCTGCGTTTAGCAAAGTCACAGTCCGTCGAACACTCGAGGTATGTTAACCATAGTTTAAGCAAGTTTGCTAAAAATATGTATTTGCGTCCACTCTTGTATTTTCATATTGTGTTTTGCTGTTCACTTTTGATAACAAAAACGAGAAATGATTTGAAAAATATATGCAAAGAAAATGCACTGACCTTTGTTTAAACATAACGAACCGACAATGACTTCTTCTTTAAAACTTTTTAATTGTTTCCAGACAAAAAAAAAAGCACAAGAAAACAGACTCGCATTAGCATTTATAACAAGCGAGCAGCTCTTAGCAACAGCTGCTACCGAAAATATTTGCTTTGGTGAGATCATCGCCATATTTTCAATCGTTCTAATGTGTATAGATTCGACATGAAAACAGAAACCAAAGAACGAGTGACGTCTATGTGGAGTAACCAGTTCCAGTTTGGTTAGATCAGTACAAGCCTTAAATGGCGCAGCAAACAAATGCTTCTTTTAAACTATCGAATATTGAACACGGTCTTAATTTATAGCAATAAGATAAAAATAACATATATCAGTAGCTCTTGGCGGGAGTCGAACCCCACATCTTCGGTTTACTAGTCCGACGTGTTAACCACTACACCACAAGAACAAACCTCGCTGGTAACGCAGCCGGACTAGTAAACCGTAAGCCGGACTAGTGTACCGAAGATGTGGGGTTCGATTCCCGCCAAGGGCTATATATGTTATTTTTCTCTTATTTTCTTTCTATATCTCTACACACCGAACGCATTTCCATTAAATTAATTTATAGCTGTAGGTTCTCCTAGTTTTTCCTATGGTCGTTATAGCTTTTTTCAAGAATAAATTTCATAAAATAAATGCAGCGTCGGTGTTTTTACAGAAACAGTTTATAAAACTATAGACCGAACCCATAAGTATGGCGGCCACGCGGATAAAGTCTGGAGTGAACATGGGATCGAAGCATTTTAGGACACAGTCAGTTGAACGTCCCCTATAATACCTTGATCAAATGTTCACCCCAGACTAAATCCGCTTGGTCAACACACTTTTGAATTTGGCCTATACGGTGTAAAATTTATGTTTTCTGAAAATAATAAACTTTCCGTGCTGTGAGCGAGTCAACAATTGACAGATTTTCAATATAAAAGGTGTTTTAGCAGTTTCTATCGAAAGAGAAGTGCTGCAATATCTAAACTGTTTTGGTATGCATAACAAGTATCAAGGAATCGTTGTTCATAGCCAATCCTACCGCATGGATCGTTTATTTATTTATTTAAAGTAAAAGTTAAGTTCAAAATGAATTAACAAAAATAAATCAGAAAAGGACACTCACAAAACATGAAATAAGCATTAAAACGCAGTGGCAAAATGCCCGACAGTCGGGAAGGGTCTCAAATAGACTAAATGCCCGACAGCCGTCAAAAACTGTTGATTAACAAGAACAATTCAAATGTTTATAAACATGAACTCAACATGAAATGACAATAAAATAAACTATAGTTAACTTGCAACATCAGGCGATTAATTATGTGTCATCCGATAGACCAAAGGACTCGATCTGGCAAGTAATTCAGAGAAATCGTCTCTACATCAGGTATAGAGCCTTTTCGAATGCTTTGAAGGACATGAAATCTCCTTCGATTAAAACTCGACCCACGGTCACTGTTACTTGCGTCGAAATATCAGACAAAATTGCACATAAGAAAGAACATTTTTTCCTCTAGAAATGTTGCTAAAGCGACTACTTCCTCAAGTAAATAAATTCACATTCAACATGATAAACTTGGTAAACTCACACTCGCCAATAACCGCTTATTACGTAATTGCGACACTGCACGCTTAATCATCCATCGCTAGCCAGCCAGCCAACCCACGAAATCGACTTTCGCCACAGGAAGCCCATTCGTCTTAAATATTATAGTAAATTATTCGTGGACTAGTTTTGTAAATTAAGGTTTGATATTTATTATAATTATGCATTTATGTTGACATTGATATGTATAGCCGATATGTAGTCATTTTTGCTCAAGACGAGCGAAATAGAATCTGGCGAACTTAACTGGAAAAAGAATTAAATTTGTCACGAACTTAATCCGTGACTTGGTCCGTTATTCTATAGGTGTCTCTTAGGCCTTGCATTGAAAACTTGTACTTTATACCTGCATTTATACCGTGTTCCTAATCTTGTTAGAGCACCACAAGCATCAGCGACGAGGAAGACATTTCAAAGGGAGGTGAAGAGGAAACAGACGAGGACGGTTTGAAGCAATGGAGAACTGACCAGCCATTGTCAGAAAGACTTAAGGTGCTCTTAGCGTTGTTTACAATAATCAAAAGAACTCACCCATGGACCTTATCTAGTCACGTTAACTTATACTACTCAGGCTCAATATACTACTCATACTACTACTTATACTACCCAATATATACTACTCAGGCTCACTGTCTTTCAATTATCACTTTCAAGTTATTCATGCTCACTGGGAGAAGCATTTCTTTTCTTGTGCCTGTCAATCTATTTTACTTTTTATATAGTTTTTGTTAGTCATTATATTGATATATGTTATAACCTAGTACGTTTATCGTTCTATAGTATTACTATGATCCAATAACTTGCATTTTGTCTTCTGGAAAAGCCAAATATAGCTTAAAAAGTTACATTTTTATTATTTTCTTATTGTCATTATTATTATTATTATTATTGTTATTATTATTATTATTACTGAGTGTTTTTGTACTATTATTATTCAATTAGTAGTATTTTTCTCATAATGGTAAATTTAAAACTAACAGTTTATGCAAAGAAGCTGCTGTTAGCGCTTTGAACTTTCTTCCCAGTATCAAGCGAGTTAAAATTGGACTAAAGTTGATGTTTGGATATGATATTCATGTATTTTGCGCTTGGCTATCTCTCCAGTGGACTTTTTTTTTCTTTCTTTCCTTTGTGGTACAGAGTCACGTTCTATATTTTGCTTTGCTGATACTTTAAAATACCTTTTTTACACTACGTCTATCACCTCGAGGGTTATATCTGTGTTTATGTGTGTGTATGTTGTAATTTGAAATGTGTCCGTCCACCTTGGAATGGTTAAGATTGTGTCCCCATTTAGTTAGGCTTTGGTCGGCTAGGAAGAC
This sequence comes from Zoanthus pulchellus, assembly GCA_027575285.2. NCBI lineage: Eukaryota > Metazoa > Cnidaria > Anthozoa > Zoantharia > Zoanthidae > Zoanthus > Zoanthus pulchellus. Next base: position 5,336 of record JAOBRB020207746.1, read on the forward strand.
TTGACATTTAACTTAAGTCTTTATCATTATCTTTATCATCATTATCATTATTATCATTGTGATCATCATCATCATCATTATCATCAGTATCATCATTATCATTATTATCATTATTATCATCATCATTATTATTATTATTATTACTGTTATTGTTATTATTGTTATTATTATTATCACTTTGTTTGATTTGTCTCAGGTTGGACGCAATGAAAACATCGATCCTATCCCAGGACCGCTGTTGCGGAAGGTAAATTCTAAATATCCGGTATTATTAATTGTGGTTGATTCGTTTTTATTGATTATCAACGGTTGTTTTTGGTCTCAGTGCACTAACCCATTATTGTAGTTTTAAAACACGAGTGTGTCGAATCATGCTTACAAGGCCTAAAAAAAGCGAAAACTGCTGCCATAGAAGCTAACAATAACGCTCACTTTTTATGTCCATTTCACTATTTTTAGTGCCCAATGTTCTTGGTTTGCACCACACACTGCCCAAACATTACTGTCCGCCATAATGGTGTACAAGCAGCTATTTCGCATATGCATAATACACACGAGTGTCTTAGTTTTACTTTGCGAATTTGTATTTCTGGTGATTAAACTGGCGATTCCTCCACAACTGGCGTCGAATAAAAAAAAAAATTTCTTCTTTTTTGACAAGTAGCGACGATTTTAGTAGACCCGGCCCAGCGTTGTTTTTTGTCACTGTTAAGTGTAATGTTCAAAAACATTTTGATCACTCTTTTTTTCACATAAAAACGTAGAATTTTTCGACTGAGGCTGAAAGTTCTTAAATATTTATAATTCTCAAATATTCTTTAAAATAAACATGTTCTTAAATACTTTACTACTTATTTTTGACAAATGAATAAAGATAATACAAGTAAACGCTTTTTTATAAGAGCAACTTTATATGAATGTCCAACGTGGCCAAAATTTAAGAACAATTTAAAAACAATCTTAGGCTGAGGCTCTGAATATCTTTCTATGAAAATGTTTTGTGTAAATTAAGACTTAACTAAAACATAAGTTAAGCTTAGCAACGCAATATAAACCACAAAAAATCTCGGGGTGGGTCGCATTTGCATTATAAAATGTGAGGGGGATAACTTTCCAACGCCTTCAATGTTTCTATTGTGTTTTCTTATCCTTAAATTTAAGCTGCTAGAAATAAGAACTGAACTACGAACAATTTAAGGCTAAAATCACCAAAAAATAAGAACAATGAGCCTCGTAATAATTTAGTTGGTACATTTGTGTTTACATTGATTTGTACATATTAATCTTTCAATCTAGACTAACCAGGCGGTGGTTAGTGTTATCATCATGATGTTATCATCATGTACCTAAATGTTTGCCTAATTTTGGTGATTTCCAGCCTTATGTTCTTCTAAAAAAGAATAGTTATGAGCAAAATATACAACTTTTAAAAGTCGGAGATGAATCAAAAATGACTTTCAAAATTTAGGTTTTTATTTTTTTCAATTTCAGAAATTTTGAAATTCTGGAAATTTCCTTATCTAGACGTAACAATGATTTCATTCAATAATTTTGCTTCAATATAAAAGTTTTGATTGCAATTCAAGGACTGAAATTCTATTAATTCTTACCAATATAACCTTAAAGCGTTGGTAAAATAGTCAGCTCGGAAACAAATCCATTTATGAACTATCACTCTCAGAGCTACTTTATTAAGTTTTTATTAAATTCGACAGACTCATTGCAAGTTTAATACATTTTAAAGTTAAACTTACTCTTGCCTCGTTCAATTATAGAAAAAATTTCGAAGAAGAAAAGGCGTATTTAACAAATCGTGTACAACATAGATCATTAAACTAGAAGGTACAAGGACGGGAACCATAAACATTTATTGTTCCAAAAGGAATGGTTTATTATAAAATACTTACCAAATTCCGCTCACATAGATCATTAAACTAGACACCAGGTACAAGGAACGGGAACCATAAACAATTATTGTTCCAAAAGGAATGGTTTATTATAAAATACTTAACCAAATTTCGCTCGATTAGACAGTTATTTGCAACAATGTAAATCAACTAAAACAAAGTGAAACAAATTTTCAGCAAAATTATGATCAACGAATACAGCACATTACCCGAATCTGAACTCAAAAAGGGGTAAAATACTCTATAATGAAGCGACAAAGTTTAATTTTGCATAACTATAAATACTGCTGGGAATAAATAGCAAAATTAAAATTACTGTTCATCTGTATGATGGCAAACAGTATCGTCGTTTTCACTTGTAGTTTCTGATGCTTCAAGATGCCGTCACTTCAGGAAATTACCACTCTGATACATACTAAAGTTTCGATTTGTTTTAATCCATAGATATCTGCTTTCTTCCCGGCCTGTTTTGTCCAAAGACACCAACATACTTTTCATTGGAAAACAATAAATTCAGACAAATTCAATCACCTGACTAAACACTATGTCAGTTAAGTCGTATACCAATATGGTGGTTAGCAACGGTTGTTGAGGTCATAGTCACGTGAGTGCAAACCAAGAATAGCGGCTTCAAGTACCAGTACGTTTGTCTTATATGTAATTGAGCTCATCTTTATAGCAATAGTGCCCAATAAAGTGATTTCATGTCAGCTACTAGCACGTTATGCTATCTATACCAGTCTAGGACATCTTTAATACATGTTTTTGAGGCTGGGAAAGACTCGTACAAGTGCGTTGGAAAGAAAGATATTTATTATTTCCGTATTTTTATTGTACAAGTCTTTCCCAGCGTCGAAAACATGAATTTATTTACAAAACCTCTTATGAGGCTATAGAGGCTTGATGCGTGCTTAAGTGAAGAAAATATTGGGTCCCAAGGATCCTCACGCCGCTAACAAAACTATCACATCAGTTTCTGCTCCGTTGCCAGCGTAGTGATCCTTGATATTGTAGTGGTTAGCACGCCCGACTAGTGATCAGGAACTGAGATGTGGGTTCGAGTCTCGCTCCTGACAAAAACACTAATTTTTTCGGATGAGTGCGTTGGAAAGAAAATTTTTTATTATTTTCGTATTTTTATTTTTGATTGCAGGTTATTTTTTTCTAACTTGGTTATTTCTACTGTCTTTAAAAGATATTTATATTTTTAGGGACTCATTTAAAAACTTGGTTTCCGATTTTTTAGGCTACTACGTAAGAGATTGTAAATAGTTTTATAACTCACTAATTCTTCTTCTTCTGCATCTCCCGTTCCTTATCCTCCAGTTCCCTCTTTTTCTTTATTTTTCTATCTATCTACTTAATTTTGTAACTTTTTTAACTGTGATGAGAAGCCCACGGCAGGATTCGCACCCTCACTGTAGCGTGTCCAACCGATCTATAGTTTTCCGTCCTTACCACTGAGCTACTGTGACAATTGCGATATCAGCTACAATTTTCATTTCTTCATAACCATAATCCTTACCCTAAGCTAACATATCCCTAACCCTAAGCCGGTTTTCAAAAGATGAAATAGATAAAACGAAAGAAAATAACCTAGATCGAAAAAAATTAACCTTAAATGAAAAAAATACCTCCAAAAATAGCATACAACTTAGCCATAGTTGCCATTATACTGACTTTGTGCAGGGCGCTAAAAGAATGACTCCTTGATGTAAAAATGTTGATATTTTACGTTGATTTTTTTCGAAACAATAATTTTGGTAGAACGTACGTGCTGGAAGCTGCAACTGCATAATGTGCATAGTGTGACATATAAAATGTAAAATCCTGGAAAAGTCTGTTTAACTTCTGTTCTATTTTGGGAATGGAAAAAATACTGTTGAATATTAAAAATAGATTAAATTCTAATCACATTGATTTATGTATAACGGACAATAACTGTCAATTTGTTCATATTTTCTAACTAAAACAATAAATTAGTTTACCCAAAATTAAATTGTTCGAAATATTATTGTCCAAAATTTTTTGATGTTAATGAATCTTTAACAAATTAGTAGATACAGCCGAAATTCTTGATGACTCTCGATTATTGTTTTCGTTCGCCTTTGAAATTTTCTCTAGTTAAAAACGAGCTCTCCCCAGACCATGTTGCATCTCACGTAGTGCAACAGTCAAGGAGCGCGTTTCGTAGCACTTTCTTTTTAGCGTCCTGCTTCATGTTAACTACTAGCAAGTTGTCTTACTTATACGACTTTGTAGAGCAGAATATTGCAAATCCTTAACATTGGACCAAACTTTTCTCCAACCACTCTAGTATGTTGGTTATTCCCGAAAATATGTGAACCCCAAATTAACTGCAGCTGCTGCCAAAGTACTACAGGTTAGTTGTTTTTTTTAACCCTCGCAATCAGTTATCAACACTCAGCTTCTCCTTGGATAACAAATAAAAAATAAGACGTTTGGTAATGAGAAAACAAAAGTTGACCAAGCAAAGTAAACTATTGAAGATTAAAAGTGAAATTCTCTCAAACTTGTTCAATGAAAAGTAAGGGCTCAAGTTGGGAGAACTTAATGAATCTGGGACTGAAAGGGTTAAAGCATTTATATGAAACAGCCTACCAACCTGAATTAATATTCGGAAGTGTAAAGACAACTCGTTCATTGAACGGAAGTGTAAAACTATTTAAAATTGGTTAAAAAGTGTAAGCAAAAACCAATCTAAATAAATGGAATTTTGTTTCGGCAGCGGCTTAGAGTTCTTGTCCGCTTCATCAGTATAATGGTAAAATCTGGTTACCTTTCTATTTTAGGTTATAAGGAACTGGTTTTTTTCTTACTTACTCTTTGAAAAGTACTTTCGAATCTAACTTAAAAGATTTCAAAAACCGTCTTTACAAAAGAGGCTATTCACAAACCACTATATATAAACAAAACACTGGCCGAAATTAAATTTGAAAACAGAAGTGCAGCACTAAAACCTAAACCAAAAAATTAAAAAGCGCAGTTTGCCTTTCGTAACAACATTCAACCCAGCGGCTCCCAATATCAAATCAATAATTATGAAAAACTGGCATATCTTTAACAATCAACCACTACTCAACTCAATTTTCCCAAGACCCCTGATTAAAACAAAAGCTTTAAAATAGTTGCATTTTCTTAATGTTCTCAACAAATGTTTGTCACAAACAGCCATCATTACTCCAACTAAAATAGAATAAAAGTCAATCACTCGGCAAGTATCCAGTTTTATTTAAGTTGTGTTTCGTTGTGATAGAACCAATTTCAAACTTGTATACTCTATTTATTAACGTCTTGTCCAGCACCCGAATCTTACTATTTTTTGTTGTTTTTACCGTTCAAAAAGGACTTTTATTTGGAGTTGAGGCAGCAACACCATAGTTGTGATAGCACTCCTATCACCACGCGGCAGTTAGAGTCCCTCCTAAGACTCACCGAGGTAGGCTTCGTTCAACGTAATGCGGCATAACGTGTAACGGCAATTCTTTTCACAAAATAAAAGATTGAATTATGTAGCGTATAGGTTTCCCACTATTGTGCTCACTGTTGTAATGGGATTAGAATTGAAAGAGAAGTGTGCGCTAACTGCGACAGTTTTCTTTCCATATACAAGTCCATACGCCCGATAAAGCATTCATTAATGTGACAATTTATTCAGGAACTTGAAATACATTACTGAAAACAAGGAAATGTTCGGCCAAGAATTGCTGGTGCATGAAATCTACAAATCATTTTCTCCAGCAATGAAGTTACAAACAAGGTGGTTTTTCGCAGTTACAGATAAATATGATTTGACATTTGCGAAGCTAGTTACTAGTTGCAAATGATGTCTATCCTGTATTTTCATTGGCTACTCTACCAAAGGTTTATTTGTTATTGCTCACTATTAGATCAAAGATGGTGGATCAAAATAGTAATGAGCCCCGTTTTGCTATAATATCAGAAGATTTCATCGGTAATATAAGTTGTACGTTTTTATTGAACGACTAGTAGGTTTATACTAAAGCATTTATACCTCGGCCTCACGGAGTACGCGTTTGAATAGTTCATGAGGCCGTCGAGCTCAAATTGTTAAATAGCTGCGGTTGGATTTAAAGGAATATATATTCCGTGATATATAATTTTTACCGCTGCAGTTAATTGACATCATAAAATTTTTGGCATCTTGCAAAACTCGAGCAAAAACGAGTTAAGGCAAAATTTCCATGCTAATAAATCTATTAAAATGTTTTAAAAGGCACGTGCTCGGCTGGAGTTACGTGAAAAGGCCACACGTCAGGATGCGGAAGACGTGGTGCAGATAATGAAGTACAGTTTATTGGATACCTACAGTGATGCCATGGGCTTCCTGGACTTCAACAGATCTCCGCATGGCTCAGGCATGAGTTCAAGGAATCAGGTAGGGAAAAAATGCTGATTTTGTGAATCAAATTATGGAAACGTTACAATGTTCGAGCCGTACAGGAGAATTTCGAACAATTGCTTGGCGTTTATAAACAGTCAACATTACGAAAGGAATTAAGATAGCAGAGTTCATTTTTAACAGACGAGGTTGTTGTATACTGGGATTCATTGTAAACATGTGATTTGTATTCAAATCGTTGTCGCCTTGTGGCACTGATGGAATAAAGTCAGCGCAATAACGTTTTACAAAAGAAAACTAAATTGAAGGGGCACATTGAAGTACTAGAACATCTTTTGTTGCCAATTAACGATGAAGGCTCCGTGAGAGGTTTCATGAGGTTTGATGTTGCCTATGAGATTTTTTGCGGGCATTTTGGAAAGATAAAGAGAAGGGGGGGGGGGGGGGGTTGCGGGCATTTTGGAAAGATAAAGAGAAGGGGGGGGGGGCGGCAATTTATTTTTTCATATTTTTTT
>JAOBRB020207856.1:0-12138 GCA_027575285.2 Zoanthus pulchellus
TGTTTGGTTTTCACCGCTAGCTTCATTGTCAATTTCCGCTCAAGTCTCAAAACTCGTTTTTAATTGGTTCTCTCATTGAGCCGTTATGTTTTTACCAGTCATGCGCATAACCGTGATACGCCCCCTTTAACTAAGTGCAGTAATTTGAACGGAGAATAATTTGATAAGTACATGTGATATTATCTTGTCGTTCTTGCAAACGGCTTTTAAGTAAAAACAAAATTGATTTTAAAACTATACGCCATAAACTTTGGAAGCAGTTTTTCAATTGCTTGTGTTAGCGAATTTATCTTTTTTTGCCAGGGTTTAGAATCGTTACAATTTTTTTATCAGGTTCAGTAAACTTTTATTTTCAACTTTCTTCTCAAATAAGAACGTTAAATCGTAGTCCCTAGAAGACATGTTTGTGTTACTGTAGTTCTATGTATGTGTATTTGTCATTCGAAAAATCCAGTAAGCTCTGTCCAAAATAAATTCGTAAAGATGGTGTCTCTAATTTATAGGCCATTGGCCAGCTAAAAGACCTAACACCTAAATAAAGTCTTTTTTTATTATTTATGTGCTTAGTCATAAAAACTGAAAATTTACCTTTTCCGTTCTTCAAGTTCCTTTTGTCTTTGCTGTTCAAGCTTTTCCCGGATTTCCTTTTCTCGTTCTTCTTTCTGTTTTATCTGCATTTGCAACCTCATCTTTTTGTGCTTAAAAAAAAATTAATCATTAATTAAACATTTGCATGCATATAGTGTGACTGAGGAAAAATTTGTGATGTCAAACCCAAATTTATGTTTGCCGTTCTAAAGCGGAAACGCTGAACAATGCTTTTAAACCTAAAACTTATTCACTATTGATTGTAATTTCTATTCAGTCAGGATACTGTTCCAGACTGTTTCTAGGTATTTTTCAAGTAAGGGAAGTTTTTGAAGGTCTGGTTTATGACAATAATCGCATTCAAACCTTCATAACTGTACCTAGTTTTGTAATTCTTTAATTTGACAAACTAAATTCCCGCCAATGGATCAAAACTAATACGCGCGTTTTCCTCAATCTACAAGCGTGTTTTCATAGCGCAATGAAGCTCGAAAATAACGTGTGCAATATGGTTTACAGTTTCCAAGTTCAGAGAATTTACAATTTCAAGAAGGAAATTAAAGTATACATAGTATATATAAGTACTGTAATCGTCTCGTATGTCGTCTTTCTGTTAAGAGGGAAAAGAATATTTTTAAACCATAATTTTAAAGCAGGATGAAAACCATCGACTGCATCTCGGTTCTTCAACGATCTTGATTTAACGTGTACTAACATACCTCAAGATCAACTTTCTTCGGGGTGTTTCGTTTTATGAAGGAATGAATTGTAGCTATGTTACTTGCCTTCACTTGCACCTACGGAAATTAAGATTGCGTACATGTTATCATGTACTGAAAAAAGACAATCCAAAATTATTCAAGAATCCTTAATATCGTACCTTTGTCAGCACTACACTAGCTTTACTTTCTCCAGACTTTCTCAATGCGGGATGAACGGGGGAGCCTGGTTGTGGTTGTGGTACTATATCTTTAGCATCTTCAAAAACTTCATCCTCTGACGAGGTTCCATTTGATTTTGGAGTAAAATAAACTTCGCTTGATGTTGATGAGGGACATTCATTGGTTGACTTGGTCTTGCTTGAAGATTGCGATGAGGTTACAGGATCATCTGATATACTGCTAAAAAAATCAGATAAAATATTATTTTAAACTTCCAATGACAGATTTTCGACTTACAAGATCTCCGAAAATTATGGTCTGGCACAAAACTGAATCAATAGATATCAATTCAGAAAACCGTCTAAACAATGCAAGCATTTAAAGCGGACGTTTAAAATGTCAATGAGCTATTTTAAAAGTTCATTTCGACATATACGTTTTTTTCATAAGAAGCAGCATATTTTGTCCAAGGCTGATTGTTTCTATGTGCCTGTTCACATGATGCGAGATATCTCGGGGGCTAGGGATAACTCGATCCTCCGAGATTTCTCGGGCAGAGCCAAGTTTAACTACATTTACTTTATTTTTCAGCCATTTTGTTCACATGATGCCGAGACAACTCGGGGTGCAAGATATCTCGGTCTGAAAGGTAGGGATAGCCCTTGAGGTAAAGTTGTCTCAGTCCATGTGAACAGTTCACACCGTCATATCTCGGTGGTTAGGAACAACTTCGTGAGTCGTGCGCATGCGTTTCTACAAAACGAGACAAGACGGTGGTTACTCCGACACATCTCGGGGTCAAGTTTTCCCATGTGAACCAGGGACAGTTTTATCTCTACACCACCGAGATATCACTATCACCCGAGATACCTCGCCTCATGTGAACAGGCCCTAATTAGCTCTGCCAGGGAGGTTATGCTTTTTCCAGGATTTGCTTGTTTGTTTGTAACTTAGCAACAAAACTCAAAAAGTTATGGACGGATTTTGATGAAATTTTCAGATGTTGTCAGAAATGGGACATGGATGTACTGATTAAATTTTGAGGGTGATCCGAAAAAATTCCTAAATTCTGGATCACTTTGAATTTTTCAACACACTAGGACACTCAACGCATTTACATACAAGCACACGCAGCGTCATTTACCATTGCACGACTTCAATTGTAATTTACACTTGTAGTAAGACTCGTGCTGCAATTTTAACTTGCAGTTTCCATTGATATATAATGTTATGAGGAAAAGAAAGAAACTGCTTTCAGTCTATTGATTAAGGGAAGTAACATGTACATTTAATTATCTATAAATTATTCATATATTAAATAAGATTTTGTTTGCTATTTTCCCCAGATTTGATAACCTCAGATGGAGGCGACGATACCAAGCTAAATGAATTAGTAAAACCAGTAAAAAATTAAGAAAAAATCTGCAAATTAAAATAAATAGTTGTTACTCAATGACATTGTTCTTTCAATTGACATCCATATATTCAAATCTAAAATTGGCTTTGACTGACGAAAGCTGTTTTTAACATGTATCAATTTTGCACTGCATGATTCTCCACTCCTTTCGTATTTTGTCCCTACTCTTGAGAGTTCGTTTTTCCAACGTCTTACGTGTAGTATCTCTCAGGTGATCTACTACCATTTCTATTCTGGGCACTACCACTATTACTCCACCTTTTGGCAGACCTTTACACCAGCCATTGCAGCCCAACTTTAATCAACCCTCATCTCAGCTAACACACTGTCAGTACTAATTACTATGAACCTGTAAAGAAAAATCTCTTGCAAAATCTAATGAATGCTTTAAGCAAGCATACGATCTTACCAACACCATCCTTACAGGAAGCCATACATCTTGTAAGCAAGTTTACAAAACAAAGATAAAAAGGACAGCTACTCCATTGTTAACATTACTGTACAAGCTCAAAGCAATTAAACAGCCATTAAATGACAACCATTGTGATCGTCATTATGCACTGCTGTAGCTACTGTTAAACAGAGGGACAGCTGTTCCCAAGCCCGCTAAAAAAACTTCAGTTGCATTTTGATTCAAAGAAATACGGTATAATTTTGCTAGAATATTACTAACTGCTCTTTTAAGATTTCAGAGGATTTAATTAACCCCACTGAAAATGTTTTAGCTACAGCCATGTTATGAAATAACTGTTACAACATACCTGTTAGCTTTCTCTAAAGATTCTGAGCTGTGACCATCATCCTTTGCATCAGCACTTTGGTCATCACTGGAACTTTCTGAAGATTTCTGATTTTTCAATTTTTCATTTGCTCCAAACAAATTTTGCTCAATACCATTAAACTGAACAGAGCATGCACTAATTCTGTGTGTGTCGTTTAGGGCTGAACTTGAACTCTCATCTAAAGAAATCTTTAAATCTGGCATTAATTTTCTATGGTTTAATTTTAGTTTTATAGAGCTCTTTACAAGGGTTTTAGTATTTTGCGTGTTTGACGAACGCCTTTTTACACTTGATTTTAGACTTTTTCGCACCCAACGAGAACTGCGACTTCTTTTCTTCTTTGGTGACTTTACAGTTGAAGATACAATTGAGCTTTCTTGAATACTTGGATTGTGATCAGGTTGATTTGTTTGATTCGTTTGAGGTTGAGGAGTACTGGGTATCATTGGTTGAGGAACTGATTTAGATTTTTGCATAACTGGAGCCTCCACTTCGTGATCTTCAATTACCACATTTTGATTCAACTCACTTGGAGACTCTAGGTCTTCACAAAGACGTCCACTATTTTCTTTCTCAAGACTGTCTGGAATCAACACAGGAGAAAGAACAACACTGATTGTCGACTTACATAACTTGGCAGGACTGCTGAGTACTGGAGTTTCTGAAACTAGTATTTTTGGTGTATCAGCTTGATTGGTTTGATTCCTTTGAGGTTGAGGTGTACAGGGTATTATCAGTTGATTAATTGATTCAGACTTTTGTGTAACTGAACCGTCCATTTCTTGATCTTCAACTATTGTAATGTGATTAGAATCATTGTGATCTTTCTCAGAAAACTCTTTCTTTTTACTTTTTTCTTTTTTTGTGGCCTTCTTTTGTGCATTAACTACAGTCCCATATTCTGATTCTGTTTCTGATTCTTTTTGGTTCTTACTTTCGTCTTCTAGAACATTGATTTGCTTTCTTCTCGACATCCTTGTTGTGCGAACTGGTTGTTGTCGAGCAGTAGGCTTTGTCTTACATGCTCTTGGTCGTAGTTGCCTTCCATAAGTTTGTGCACTCGTATCCAACACATTCTCATTTATAGGCTCTAGCACAGATAAGGCAGGTGATGAATCAACAAGCTTCTGTTTTTTTATTTTTTCACCTTTAGGTTGGTTTTCTTTTTCAGGAGAAGAAGAATTGGTAGTGTTTTCATCAGGATTAACAATTGCTGGAGTTCTCTTTCGTTTTCTTTGTTTCATGCATGGTGTCTTGGGAAGCAAATTATGCTCAGGTTGTCGACTGTAAGAGAAAAAAAAAGGTTTTGCAGCAATAAATAATTGTCATCCTAAAGTTGGAGTAGATTAAAGGTTCTGCGGGTGCAAAATAAAGGGCAGATTATTTGTGAATCAGGTGTGCACCTTAAGAGTTTCGAACACTGTCAACTTAATGTCTACAGATAAACAAAAATCCCATTTTTAACGCAGGCCAATCACAACAAAGCAAGAAATGAGCGTGTTATTTGAATCATACTGTGTCAGTATGCCTTGTTCACATAAATATTCTTTTAATCATCATTTTGAACATTATTATACAAAATCGAAAAGTGTATATCTCAATTTAAGACATTGCAATCCAAAAATTTAAAGCAATCAACTGATAAAGAGTAATTGAAATCCTATTACATGATTGTAAATTGACACACAAGAACCACAATTAACTGATGAAACTGACTGCAATAATTTTGTTGACAACTTTGACACTTGCAGGCTCAGTGTTTCACACAAAACAATTTTGCATTAAAAACATTTTAATTAATAATATTTTGGGAAGTTTGAAATGTATTGAAGTTAAATTTTCAAAAAAAAGAAACTATTCAAAGTATGAAATTGTCTAATCCTAAAAATGTAAATCATGAAAGTATTAAATGATTTTTTTTTCTTATTCTGTAACCTTAAGGACAACACCTGTGAACCAAGTCAACAGAAGTTCTAAAGTTTTTTCCTTTTAATCTTGGGGTCAATTGGGGTTTTTGTATTCTTGCAACCACTGATTCTACTGCAACCAAATATTTATTTTTTATGAGAACCAGATTATAATTATATCATGAGCTTAACTGATGTCAAAGTATTTAATTTATTTAATATTTAGTTTTAAAGTTACCACAAAAAAATGCAGCTTTTTAAGTGCTGGAAAAATCATTTTTATAATTTCAACTTTATTACCAGAGTAATGATTTCAGGTGAATTTTTACACAATAGTTAACAACCAGAGCAGCCCAGTTCCTCAAATCTGATTAGCGCTAACCAGGATTAAGTTTTTAATCCATATTCCTGATTGGTACCTTCTATAGCTCATTTGGGACTGGAATTTTGGATTTAATGTATTTCTTTATATTGGTGAAACTAAACACATTTCCTTAAGTATCGCAATGCTTTAAAATTTATAAGAAAATTAGTCTGTTAATTTTTTTTCTTAATCTAGTTTTAAAAGAATCGGTGTTTGAGGAAGTGGCCCAGATAACAGGACTGTGTGTCAGGATTGGTGCTAGAAGGTAAGGTTGATTAAAATAAAAGCTAATATTTTTAAAAAATTGATAATTTTAAATTTAAAAACCCAATAAAAGCTATCATAAAAGCTATATGGAAACAAAACATTGATATATATATATATATATTAAAAACAATGGTATAAAATTAATACAAAACAATCACCCTGGACATTTTTCCCTTGACAAGACGCACATAGTTTGAAATTAGAGGATGTATCTTTTACCTGACGTTCCATAAAAGTGAACTTTGAACTCTTGGTAACCAACTATTTAAAAGCCTTCTTTAAATGAATTTGTCAACAGCGAATAGCAGTGTCTTTATTAACTTTGTATTTTATTTCAGATTTGTCACTCTTTTGTTATTTTAGAATAGTTATTAAGTTAGTGTTCCTGTATGTTTTTAAAAATATTCAAATTTTATACTATAAAACCATCACTTCTGATGATGTATACGGGGTTCAAAATAATGTTCTAAAATTTTGTTATATTTTGTTAATTCGTTTGTTTGGTCCAAAGTTTTTGCAGGCTGTTTTTATAACCAGGTAAAACATCTTCTTTGTAAAATGACCAGTATAAACATAGGTAATCTACAAGACAAATGTGTTGTGGAAACAAAAATTGCCTGCAATGTCCAAAATCTTTTGAACCTGGTATGTAGTAGCATAATGAAACGTCAAGTAAAATATTTAATTTCAAACTTTGCTTATATTTTTCAAGAAATGTCCATCACCCACTGTTTATGTACTACATGTATTTCTTATAATTTAACTGAAATGGCCAAAGGAAAAGAGTATTGGACATTGCAGAGCTCAAGCCTGTCATACAGTATCTGTGCATTTGTCTTGCTTGTCACCACTTACGTCAATGTTACACGAGTCAATTTTTCAGCAACTTGCAACGCAAAGTCACTACATTGCAAAATGCTGAAAACATTGCACTGTAAGTAACATCTCTCTGTGCAACTGGCGATGTAACAGGTTTTCTGCCTCGCAACACCGAACACACTTGTAATAAATGTGCATGACAAGCAATCAAACCACTCATAATTATGACAGTGTGCTGATGTAACTGTTTTTTTTTTCGGACAACAAACGAGATTATTGTGACTTGCGAAAAAATTGCCCTAGTGTGACATGTTATAATATTCAAGTCAACGCGCAAGCATTGTTTTGCAAGTTGCTGAAGAAATTAACCTGTGTAACACGGCTTTTAGCGATAACTATTACTAGATACATATAATAATATTAGTAATTGTTCGATACTATATATATATACTTAGTTCAGTAGTGACGAACGGTAAAAACTAGATATTTGAGAAGGATTCAATATAATAAAAATATCATGACGTTCCTACCTCCCAAAGACTTTTTTTGCTTCTTCTAATATCTCATGCAGGTACTGAAATTGTTCCCTTTGCACTGTTTCAAGAAATTCGTTGATAAGTTCGTTTGCTTTGAGGTGTAAGGAATACCCAAGGTCTACAACTTGCGGCATTTTTGATTTTCCTAGCGCCAGCTTTTAATCTCTCGGCGTTTGGTTCAGCTTTTGCCTGAAAGATTAATGAAAAAGGATTCATTATGCCCTGTCTTTTAATTATTCTACAAAACTCAATGAGAATATTCAAGGTATTTTTGTTTCTACTTGAATTTTAGAATACAGACCTTACATGGATACGACGTTGCGCGGAGTAAGACAAAAAGTTTGTTAATGCGGACAAAAAATCCCTTCAAAGCTTGTTGTAAAGTTAATCGGAATTCTTAAATGCACATCAAGAGGAGGACTCTGAAGTTGGGTTTAGCATTTGATCCTTTTTTTTCTCTCGTCTTGTGCACCTTTTTTGATTATATTCGATTCGTTAGCCTCGTGCAGACAAAGTTTGAACTTCAGAATTTTAGTTGTCGCCCAATCAAAATGCGAGATTGTCAATATCTGAAACAACAGGCACTCTTGACCAGCGGTTTCACAAGCTTAGTCATGCTCATTTTGTTTTCCTTGTGACTGTCATAGAGAACGAACTGGAGTCGAATTCTTTTCCGAACAAGTTCGGATTCCCGAATAGAACTAGAAACAAAGAATTCACTCGTGACAAATCGGTCCTTTGTTAAAAATAGTGTCAAACCATAGTTATTTAACCAATAACAGTGCGTGTTTTTAGTTATTTTAAATAAAGATTTATGTACAGCAGTTCATTCATGAAGTTGGAATATACAATCTGAAAGTCATGTACATACCGTACTCGGTGTAAGCTTTTTTCTAGGACGTAAGTAATTCATTGGTTCAATAAAATGTATTGTATAAGCGCAGTAACTCTGTCGGTTCAGTCAGAAAGTTATCAAATGTGTTTCAGTTATCAGTTTTTGAATACAGTCTCTTATTTCTTGTTTACTCCTCCTCAGTGAAATTTATTTGAAGTAAGTCGCACACTGGACGAAAATAGCCCTGTGCTACTTTCGCCTCGAAGAATTTAAGCGTATTCAGTTCATGCAGTTGTTCTACGCGCACTGGGCGCTGTTATTGACTAAAATTAGCCAACAACCTTCATGGACGCCGCCATTTTTAAAGCGAGGTTGAGTTACGCGTGCGTAGTCGCGACAAACGCTTATTGGCGCCAGTGTATCGTGCAAAAAGTGGGCGGCGAAAAAATATCAAACATGTTTAATAATCAAACATATTTGATATTGAGCGCTGTTGCCGCAGCGGCAAGTGCGCTTGAAAACTCACTCCGTCTACCCGCCAAATTCTTCTCGGCGGATTTTAATAGCACTGCGCTATTTTTGCCTAGTGTGCGGCTTGCATACTCTCAGGTGCTCAATACAAGGAAGGGGGGAGGATGTCTTAATATCCTGGAGGGTCGGAACATCCCTCAATTTTCAATTAGCGAGAGGGGTTAATATCCGGGGGATAGGAAGTTTTAGGAACTGACAATAAAGAACAAAAGAGTGATGGTGATTTTTAAAGTCGTAAAATACTTTTAAAATATGATCCATGAAACAGAAGAAAAGCAACGAAAAGAATCAACTAGTCAAACAAGTTCTCAAATGTATTAGGAATGTGTTTTCGAATTATTCCTTTGTATCATAAAGGGTTGTTGCTAAGAAATTGTCTGGCGGTTGGTGTTTCATTTGAGTCGGTCAAAATGGGCTAAAAAAAACTGTTTGTTGCCCTTTCCCGGGTGATGGACGGCCAAATCTAGCCGGCAATTACTACTTTCTAAGCCGGCAAATTTTGCCGGCAGCCAGCAACAAAGTGCATGCGACAATCCTGATTATAGACACCTTTAATTTGTACAGCAAACAATTCGACGCCTTTGTGAGACAAGAGAGGTAACAAAAGGAAAATATGTTGAAAATTAGTAAAAGTTATCCTATTCGATTCTGAAATATGATAAGCGGGGGGATCTTATGGAAGCCTCACATATCGACATTATCGTTTGGGGATGGGGGGAGGGGGGGATCTGGCGTAGGTGACGTTTCTCTGTGACACGTCGTGGGAAAATTCGATTCTTTTGTTAAAAAAACCTGGACTTTTCCGAAACATCTTGGAAACGGATATCAAATAACTTTTGACTTATATTCATCGGTCAGTCCCTTATGTTTTTCACAAAATTTATGTTGTTTATATAGTAGTCTGATCAGACAAGAAATTTTATGCAGACTACTTTGTGGGGAGACGAGTGGTCGTCGATATCTTGTGTGAAATTCACATATAATCAAGTATTCTTCACAGCGAGCCAAATAATCGATGAAATCAGCCGCAAGCTCATTCGTTTATGTTGAGCTCACAGTCACTGCTGACAGCTGACGTAACCTTTTTTCTCCAGAACGTTTCTATATTTTTTGCTTCTTGTATTCGGTCATATGCTATACGATTACTGTTTTTTTAAAACTCGCAGAAGTTTGAGTGGAAACAAATGGTTATAGAAGCGTTTAATGATGAAATTGACTTTCATGGAAACTCCATCGAAGACATTTTAAATAAAGTCATACTAGAACGTATTCTCTGTTAATCTTAAAAACTTTTACAATGTTTTCAGATTACAAAAATATCAATTAATATTTTTGACGTTTCTAAGGGGGGTGGGGGTGAGGTGGGGTCTTGAGAGAAACGTAAAATTGGCGTTTCTTGTGGGAAAAATCGATATGTGAGGCTTCCCTTAATAAGGCTCGGGGGGTCAGAAAAAATCAAAAAATGAATAAGCGGGTTCCCCCATCCCACCCCCCACCCCCAACTCCATTCCTCCCCATCCCCTATTCCTTATATTAAGCGCGCAAGAGTATAGAATTCTCGGAAATGGCAGCCAAACGTTCAATCGCAAACTGTTCATTCGGAGAATTCAATTCCAGTCCATTCTCGATTGAAATTGTGGCTCAGATCCGCTGATCTGCAAATACTCGGAATTTTCTCCAGTCACTGCAGAAATCAGAATCATGGAGTCTGGGAACGAGTTTTAGCAACAGGATGCATGACGACACACCAAAAGGCAAAGTTTCAGTGTTGATCTTAGCTAGTTGCACTAAAAATTATACAGTAGTTGTATCTGCAAGAAGATGTAAGTACACCAAGAACTACCTGTTTATCGTGAATTTTACCTTTTATTAATCATGGCGCTGCTTACAATGCTGCAAAACCATTGTTTACTGTAATAGAATGGCGTTGGGCAAAGAGAAGATGAATTTATACCTATTTCTCCGTGACACGTTCTTGTTTTTTAAGGTCTTCGTCCAGAAA
Source organism: Zoanthus pulchellus (assembly GCA_027575285.2). Taxonomy (NCBI): domain Eukaryota; kingdom Metazoa; phylum Cnidaria; class Anthozoa; order Zoantharia; family Zoanthidae; genus Zoanthus; species Zoanthus pulchellus. The sequence goes on from JAOBRB020207856.1 coordinate 10,930, forward strand.
AGTGGAAAAGGTACAACAAGATGTCGACGAGGTACAGTATACATTGTATAGCCCATAAACATTAAGGTTTTACAGAAACCAAGAAATTTACATTGTCATTAACTTAAATTATTTAACGCTGCTCAAAACAAATAATGCCGGGGTGCTGTGCTGTAAAAAATGTTATTGGTACAAACAGTAAGTCCAATTTAAGGTGATATTGGGTGTTAAGTTGTTAGAAACATGAAAAGCAAAGTATATGGTTCCGTTTTTGTAGCAATTACATTATACCTTCGACTTCCCTATTAACATTGCTGCTGACAGGACGCGGTGGTGCGGATCCACATGATTCGCTTATTTCCGCATTCTCCGTATCCTTGGGGTATTTTTCCGTATAAAACTAGAACATTTCTACATATGGGCGAGAAGGCAACTGCTTACCATCATCAGAAGCAAAAATAGCAAAAAGGTTAATCATTTTGAAGAAATAGCGTCAAAATTACGGTATTCGTTCGTAAACAATTTTTTAAACCCTCAGGCAATCCATACATCTTCTGGTGACGGGCATGGATTCTACTTTTGTTTTAAAACTGATTTCTGTTGGATAAAACTAGCTCATCTGTATTTCAGCGAGTAGCATAAACACACAAACTCAGATTGATACTTGGGCGGGAAACTCTAACACCAGAGAAGGAACGCCCGCTGGTAGTTTCGAACTCCTTGTAAATCTGTTAGTTTATTTGAGTATAGATAGATTTGTTGTCAGATAGCCAAAGAGGACCCTCATTTAACTGTCGATAAATCAGTTATCCAGTATCGGGAGACCATATTTTCGTTTTTAAAAAAGGAAATAAAAAAGAACTTGTAGCCAACGATTCAGCAACGAATTTTTTGCAAACTAAACATTGCTTAAAGTAGTGCAGGGATCATTCAGAGTTTTTCTGTCCGAACCAGAACCTTTTCGGGACTTCTGGTGTTTAGTTTTTTTCGTCTGATTTAGTGGCTGGTTACTAAGCATCGTCAACAACGAAAGGAAAGCTTAGAGGAAAACACAGGTAGCCCAAGCTTACGACGAGTAATATATTAAGCATAGAGTAATTACTCGGGCTACCCCCGTAGGGGGCCCGAGTATAAATTTACCCTTTCGTCAATATATCTATCTATCTTTCTATATATATATCTGTCACGTCGCGTTTGGGAAAATTACCCAGAAATCCTTGCGTATAGGTT
>JAOBRB020207966.1:0-12136 GCA_027575285.2 Zoanthus pulchellus
ATTTTAAGACCCTGAGTGTTGGTCCGGCCGGGAATCGAACCCGAGACCTCCCGCACAATAGACTGGCACCTTACCAATTAGGCTAACCAGGCGGCGGTAAGCAGACGGAGGAAGAAGGAGAAGAGGAAGAGGAGGAAGTGGAGAAAAAACCATGATTAAAAAAAAACGTTGTACTTATCTGTTTCAAGAGATTCTTAACACCACAGGTTGTCTGAGCATCATTTATGCTAATTTTAAGAGCAAAGTTTGGCTGTTTAGGCTAATAGCGCTGGGGCTAGAAGGTTTATATTCAACATGTAGGTAGTCCTTTGAACTATCTAGAGATAATCATGGACATTAACTCCACAGAATCCCCCATTGTACTCAATTGGAAGTTGGGAAATCCACATCTGCCTGATAGCCCTAAGTAGGCCCTTGCAAGTCTTGCCTTTTTTTTGGGGGGGGGGGTTACGTGACACTTGCACTAATCTGGCTTCACCCGGATTGTTATTTTCATTACTCATTAGTTAAAGGCAACGAATGAGTTCGTGAAGAAAACAAAAAGTACTAAAAATCCCCACACATGTGGGATGCTACTCACGTTTATGACATTTTGGTGTTTTGGCAGCCATTGCATATATATTCAGGCTTATAGCGCCTGAACCACTGGGGCTAGAATGTTCATATTCAACATGTAGGTAGTCTTTTGAATTATTTAGACATAGGTTTAAAGTTCTGTAAAGAAACTCAATGATTCCATCATTGTCCTCATCCGAAAGTTTGAAAAGCCACATCTGCCAGATGGCCCCAAAAAGCTTCTTGCCAGTCTTGCCTTTTGGGGGGATTAAAAGATTAATTTTAGCCTATAATATCATACCTACATAAAATACTCGATTCTGATTGGCTGACGAGTATGGAAAATTTTCTTAATTCATGCAATTAATTGATACCACGCGTGCTATTAATTATTTACATGGAAATATCCCTGAGGTCTTTGCGGTGTGTTTTCATTTTCAATGAACAACTGTACGATGAATTTTCACTATCGCGTTCGTACTTCCTCCGTAATCAAGCGCGGGTGCTTCGCCTTCGTGGTATAATTAATTCACTTTCATCAAATAAGCATGGTATTTTTCATTAATTCTTCTCGAACGTTGGTATTTTCTATACTAATCGGCTAATAATAAGAATATCCAACCTTCGTCCAAAAAAATGTATTCTTATAAAAATGTGTGTACAGAAAGATAAAATACTGAGTCCTGCAAACTGTTCTCGCAAAATTTCCATGTATTTTGTTCTAATTGCAAACCCTGCGCGTTGCACTATCAACTATTTTTGGATTATAAACCATATACATTATAAATGTCAAGTTGTCAACATAAAATGCTTTCCGTTTCAGAAGACGAATTTAATGCGACCGGGTAGGTGGCATCTGAAACGAGATTCAATATAGACGATTTATCTGTCTTCGATAAACGTCTAGGACGAATTCACTTCGTTTGCATTAAATTCGACAATTGTGCAGCGTATAAATAGGGCCTTGGAGGAGTTGCAGCCTCCACATGACGTTAAATTTTATCGAGAAATTTCAATTGATTTTTGCCTTGAAAAGCAATATGTTTCCTTTGGCGACAAGAAAAATCACACGTTTTCTTTAAATTTCATATATGGTCTCACACGCTGTTTTGCTCTTAAGACATTAGCAACAAATAATTGAATAAAATATTTTAAATGATGATTGCTCTAAAATTCTATCATACGGATGTGAAATTTAAAGTACTTATACAAAACACAATTTTGAATATTGGGAAGAAAACTGTCCAAAGTTTAAGTTCATTTACGTTTCTGAAAATTGTACTTTGTTGTCATTGACAGAACAACTAACATCGCATGTAGAATTTGGCTTTCCCTATTAACTTGATAGAGTTCCTTTTAAATTATTAATTGATTTGCGAACTTGAACGAATAGTTGAGCTACCAGAAAAGTTCTTTAAAAAGAGAAAACTAGCGGTAAACTATAGTATGAGCTGTGTCGGTGTTTGTAAAGAAACAATTTAGTGATAAATATGTCAATTATACACCGTATGAAAAAAGAGAAAACTTACTAAGTAAGTATTCACTCTTTTGTATACGTTGTATAGTTTACCTATTTAGCACTAAAGACAATTTCTTAGCCTAGCATGCAAGTTTTCACAATCTAAAATCTGAAAAGTTATCAAAGAATATCAATCCATGTTTTCTTTTATGTATCAAACAAAATTTTTGATCTATATAACATCAACATTACGGATATTTTAGAAATTATAGTCACAACAAAAAACACGCAAATATTATAAGTAATGACGAAACGTGTTTTAGATTCTGGAAAGATAAACTATCTGATTCAGAAAAAGGTATCCCTATAAATCATTCAAAATAGATTATCACGCGCGCAGAATTGTACCATACATAGAGCAACTATAAAATAGCGGATGAGGAACAACATTTACCTAATATAGAATAAGCAATCATAACTTGAAGCTCAAAGATACGGATATGAAAGTCCCTGCAGAAAATAGCGTTTGCGTTATTGCACGTGCATGAAAGAGATATTGATACAGAAAATACTTAGTTTTTAAATGTTGAAAATAAAAGATATGTGTTTAGATTTCCTTACTAAGATTAGAGTTAAAAGAAATCGGAACACTGAAAAATATACGAAAAATAATGTAATCGTTAAATTACCATATATATATATATAGTATTACACAATTACATGCACAGTGGCGCGAGCATGTGAAGTTTATCTTCGAGGGGTTAAAATTTCATCCAACGTGAAATTTTCTTTTTATTACATAGATATAAGTGTTTCGAAAACAGAAAAAAACTAAAAGAAAAAGAAGATAAAAACAAAGGAATGACATCAACGATATCTTCACTAGTGAGGATACGGAAAATATGTCACTCGTATCCCGGATGTAGTCTTATATGAAATCTACGAGTGGCGTATTTTACAGTAAAACACTCATATCTGTGTAATAAATATCGTTTCTGTTTCATACATTTAAACTTCATAAATTACTGCCTCAAGCTACGTAATGCAACAGAATATTGCATTAAAATACAAACACATCTAGAAAGAAATAATGTTGTATTGAAATAGTCTTTAAAAATGTATGAACTATTTAAGAGTTTAGTATTTTTATGTTTTGTTTTGATTAATGTTAAAAAGGCTTTAGCAAAGTAACATTTCTTCCGCCTATTCATCTCACAACTGCCCACCCACCCACCTACTTACTGATCATAAAGTCCATGCAAGCCTCCCCACTCCCTCCCACCCATCCATCCACCAACTGATCATGAAACCCATTCAACATTCTTGGGCATGCTCACTTGTATTGCAAGTGCACTCTTATCTCACATATCAAAACAGCCCAAGCAATATTAGAATATTACATGACAAACAGATAAAATAAGTTACGATAATTGACAGATATAAAAAGAAAAAAATGGATTATAATTTACATTTTCCACTTTAACAGATTAGATACATCATTGTATAGTTTCCGTTGAAACATCCAGTGAACATTCCTTTCAAAATTTGTTTTGGACTTATAAAGCAGTTTGGTCAATTCAGTACAGCTTTTTTACGCTATTTTTTTTTACCTACTCCTTGATAATAATTTTTTGAATAAATGCAAGTTGAAAAATTAAAATAAATCAGTTGTTTTAGGCGGTGACAAATTATACGCTCAAGATATACGAATATAATTTTGATACTAGACATGTTTCGACAAAGTCACAATATCATCTTGGGTAGAAAGTAAAAACCTATAACAAATTTCTAATATAAAAAACTTAAATGTTAAATACATCATTTTCGTTGAATCGCACATTTTAAATCTGAATATTGAATCATATGCAGGGAGCATTTTAGTATTAACAGCAATACTTGAAAACTTAGACTGAATTTATACTTTTAAGACTGAATAGTCATTTTTTATTAAAAAAAAATACTAGACGCTCTCAGAGAGCTACTCGGGTTTCATGTAAAGCAAGCCGTTCGCGGGCATATTGTTTCTGCGCAAGCACGCAATGCTTAATCATCAAGCGCAGTCGAAAATATATCTAACAATTATTCGCCGAACAAGAAGTGGATATCTGGGAGCGTAAAGGTAAATATTTACTTACTTGATATCCACTGAGCTCAACGAACCAACCAGTAAAAATTCTAGTATTTTCATTAGCTCTAAAAAGAATATTTCCTTGACTATATCCTGACTCAGTATTGTTTTATTGGGGTCAACTGAAATTAGTGCATAAAGGTAATTGAGTTTTTCTTTATATCATTACTACTGTAACTTTGTACCTAGTACAGTCCCCTTTCTGATTTGCGCCCTTGTATTCATTGTGTAGGAAATAACTACACGATATTAACTTAAGCCAAGTTTGACACATTTTAAGATGCTAATTCGAATTAGAGATATGTCTGTAATTTCTAATATAAAAGTTATTGTTGTCAAGCGATGGCCGTGAAAATCAACCCACGTCATCAATTGCTGCCTATCACAGGCAAACATTAAGCACTGAACTTTATTCCAGACTACACGCGGCACTGATATGTTAGAGAGCCCTCGACGAAGTTTTTTATTTGTTTGTTCATTCATTCATTCTTAGATTCATCGTTGCTCCCTAGTGTAACATTTTTTCAAAGTTGCTGCAATCAAATGCAAAACAACTACTAGAGCACCCAGAACCAACGTGGAAATACAGTAGAAGAGAGGCACCTAAACCCTTATGGGTTTAGCTCCGCTGTTCTCTTAAAGTGGCTGACTACGGGAGAAAACAAGATCAAAATGTTACAAGAGGGACCAGGGTCGTGGTTTTGGCATAGAAAAAGCGTAGAGTCTAAAGTGTTTGACAATATAATTTCTTCGAGTGTCTATTCTAATTACTTGATATCAAAAGCAAAAGCAAAACTAGCTTTTCGCCTCCCGGGTAGTAACCATTATCATTTAAATGATGTAAAAAGTGAGCTTTAATTTTTCTTTTAAAATATTATTTTAGGGATTGATCTAATGGTTTGTGGAATATTGTTCCACACTCTGGCTCCAAATCTAGAAAATGATTTGTATTGAATATTTATTCGAGAATGTTCATCTATTTCATCAAGATCGTTGTCAACGAGTGGCACTGTTCATCTCACGATTTGGCTCCTCTAAGACAGAGATGCGTTTAATTTGGATCCTCCAATACGGGGCGTTCAACTGAAAATCCTACTTTGAACACAGTGTCTATTAATTTGTAACCGCAAAGTTACTATGGAAGCTGATAAAACAGATTGTGCCTGAAGTGTTAGAAGATATAGTTTAAAAAACATGCAATATGTAGTCTATTTTTTCAAATATGCAAATCAAAGTAAATATACTACCGCCTCACAATAGTTTCAATTTTAAAATAAACTGTACCACTTATAGAGTTAATAAGTTAAAAATATGCCATTATCTTGACATCGCTCTGCCGGTTACTTTGAAGTTAGTTTTATCTTTCATTTACAAAATAAAACAGAAAACAGATTATTGCTTTTACCCTAAAGATGATCCATGGTTTCTGCGTGCTCATAGCATGGCGTTGATTTCGCTTCCTAGATTCTGTTTTGAGCCTACGGTAGTCAGTATTCTTGTCAACATTGTAATTTTTCCTGCTTCAACGATGGCAATACCGGTAATTCTTTTTTATTTATCGATAAAAAAGTTAAAGAGCGGAAGACCCTTAACTTAAAATTCCGGAGGAATCGCACCAACTTGTCGACAAGTAGTGCGTACAACTACAAACAACGTAGTGCTTGTTCCAAAGACGCAAAATTATATTCTTCACAAAATCTGAACCTCAGCATTATAATTAAAATATTCTTAAAATTTTATTCCTAGAAAACAAAAGAGTGTATGTGTCGCAACATAGGGATATAATATTTGCATCTGAATGTATCCGACTATCTTTCGCACTCAAAAAACAATAAGAACTTAGAAAAGGAAAGTGTTGTCGTCTGATATTGTAAAGACCTCCTACACGAGCTATTTGTGAGTGCAATTTTCCTTCCAACAATTTTTATTTGTTTTATTTGTCGACGGTGATTTTCATATTTTTATACAAGGAAAAAACAGCGTCGGGATGATAATTACGTTCCCGCTGTTTATCTATTTCTGAATTTAGGTTTTACAGAAAATGTCAGTTCAACTTAGAAGTTCATTACTGGCAAAACTCTTCGGACTCTGTTCCGCAGCTTTTTTATTTGAATAATCAAAAACATGAACATATGGCCTTTATGGGTATATTCAGAATATATCATGATTATTCAGAGAAACAAAAAATAATATTATTTTAAATATATATACATATTACTTAATAATCAACAAATCAACAACTTTTGAACTACTTTGTAGATGCAATGTTGACAACTATATAATGCTAAATTTAAAATTGCAAGACTAAAAATAAAAAAATTGCCTGTGTTTATTGAAACCTTAAAATGATAGCAAAAACAAAAATAAAAATTTTTAAAAAATAAAAAAAAAAGATTTTCAAAATAAACTTTTCTTTTATGAATAAAGTCGACATGTAAAATAATGATTTTTCAGCTGTGCGTATATATAAAAAAACAGTGACTTTGAGTTTAATTTCTGCTTCAAAATGTTACCGTATAAACTCAAATATTTGTTTTTTAAAAACTCCCTGTAGAGGGTACAAAACAACCAGAGAACTATCAAAAACCGGCAAGCTACAAAATTTATTCGAATTCTTTTCCAATACGATAAAATAACTAGAGACTTTTTTAAATAGGGTTTTGTAAGATAACTCAAAAGCTACAGAATTTAACACTATACATCAGGTCTACTTTTCAAGACATGTAAAATGAATAGTCAATTTGAAATTAAAGGTTTCGACGACTGGTTTGCCAATTATTACAATAAGCATAACATCAATTACCTTTAACGACTAAAATACAATAATATTTGAAAATGAATATGGTCAGTTCATCTATCGGTGCCTTCTGAATCAAAAATTAGACTTAAAAACACCGGACATTTCTTTTTTCAAGACAGAAAAATAATGTCCACTCTCCAAGGTTTTAAATTCGCGACTCTAATACTCGGTTTTCTTTTTAAAAGATAACTCCCGTGAAATAAAACCTGCTTTATTGGCCGACTTGAAGTTGAAAATAGAGCTCTTGAAGTTAAGTAAGGCGCATCTTTTCTAACTGTTGGCTTAACCTACGTCAGTTAATCTTTTGATCAGTATGAAGGAAAGCATTAGCTTTCAAACATTTAAAGATAACTTAAAACAACACAGGTTTCCATTTCACAGAAAACTCAAAATCCAGTAAAGAATGAACTTCAAGTTTCTTGATTAGTTGATAGTAAGAGTGTCATCAGCTGAAAATCGATTCTACAGATGTAAATAACTTTTAACTGAATCAGTATTTAGCGACACATATTTGAGATAACAATTTCTGGAAAAATTATGCCTTTTGCGTAGGAAACCCAAAACAGTTTTAAAAAAGTATGGATAATGCATGGTCGACAGCATAATTACAGACTAATTTACCGCTAATCCCGTAAAAGCTACTTTATAAAAGCATTTTTATCACCTCAAACAGATCCCAAATGAAAAATAACCGATACGTTTATATGAAAAACAAAACTAACCGCATGAAAAAACCAGCAATAAAGTTTACAAGCAACGTATCAGGTTAAGATTTATGTCTTATAGCTTTGGGGAAATTCTTCGTATTGTCTTGCCAGACTTAATTTAAACCGTGACTTTCTTATCTGGTAATCAATACGAAACATGATTTATAGTGCTAGACGCAAAGTTTCAGCGTTATTTCAAGCTACAAAATCATATCTGAGTAAAAATTTGGTATGACTTTCTTTGCTCAGTGTCTCATTTAATCAAAAGCCACCGACCTGATGTGCAGGTGTATAGTTTACAATGAGATTGCAATGGAAACAAGCTATTTATCTTCCAAAACCATTTTTGTCACAATCGGAATCTTCGTCTTTCGTGTTTAACAAATTTTCTTTCTGATGTTATCAATAGAAACAAAATATGTAAGTAAATTGAGCAATGACATGAAGTTGTATTTATATTATACAGGATAGAATAAAAACCGGAAGATATCTTTTTGTAAATGGCGTCACTCGCGCGAAATTATATTTGAGGTTTGCGTGTCAATCAAAACTATAACCGCAGGGGGTTTCAAGGAAAAAGACCTTGTTGTTGCTAATTGACTCGAACAATTTGTGTTCAGTTTCAGCGACTACTACAGTTGAAAAAATCCTCCGCGGAAGATCCAAAAACATGGCAGACAATTCGAGCTTTGTTAATAATCCAAGCAAGATCAACAATGCAAGTGGTTGTATAGACATCAAATGTCTTTTCACGAACGCAGAAAGATGGGCTGTTGTGGGTTCGTTATTGGCAACGTTTTTAGCCGCTCTTATCGGTAATGTTATAGTCTGCATGTTAATCGTAAAGAATCGCCACCTCAGGAACTCTACAAATTATTCCATTATGAATCTTTCCATTGCTGACCTTCTCATCACAATTTTCTGCATACCAATAGTAACAGTAGACCTATATATAACAGATGAATGGGTCTTTGGACAAGCCAGTTGTAAACTTGTAAGTTTTGCACAAAACTTAGCTCTTGTCGCCTCGATTTTAAACCTAGCAATCATTAGTGTAGAAAAATTTCTGATGGTATGGTTTCCGTTTTTTCTCCGAGAGAAGGCCAAACACATAAAATGGTTTTTAATTGCAACGTGGATTATAGGAATTCTCCAGTCGTCGATAGTCGTTAATTACCGACAGGTTCGTGTTTTTTCCGGCAAATCTTATTGCATGGACAAGTGGCCAAGCTTTGAAACCCGCCGCCAGTATGTGATAGCGCATTCTGCTATGTTTTTCTTTGTACCATTGCTAGTAATGTTTGTATTGCACTCGTTGACAATCACACAAATTCGCTCTATGAAATTGCCAATCAACTCCAGAGCAAAAAGGTCAACCTGCAACAACGTTAAGGAAAACCTCAAAAAGTCTTTGAGCTTCAATCGTAAAGTAACCAAGAAACGAAAAGCGATTAACATGTTAATTTTCATTTTTTTAAGTTTTGCTCTCGGCTGGAGCCCATATCATATCTACCAGCTTTGGATTGCAAGTATGAACGACAAACAAGTCAGCATTCGCACAATGAATATTGCCTTTATAGTCGTTATTTGGATGGCCTTCTTCAGCTGCGCTTCTCACCCAATTATCTATGGATTGATTGGGAACAAGTACAGAACGGCGTTTAGAAACTCATTTTCGTGGCGCAAAATAACCGATTCAACTGCGCGATCTAGCATTAAGCAACGCTCGCGCGAAGACAAATCAAAAAGTCGAAGAAATGAGCTTCGTGTTGGGGTTTGCGTTTGACCAGAACGTTGTATTGCGTGTTCTGCGGTAGTGAGAATTGATCACAAACTCTTGAAAAAATTAAAAGGAAAATAATTTATCTAGTGGTAGCCTGTGTTTTTTTTTTTCAGCTTTGGTACGAGCCAATTTTAAAATAAATTTAAAAGCACAAATATAATACATGATTCATTAAAAGTAAAAACGTTTCAAATTTTAAAATTTAATTGTAATTTATGTTGTTTTTGCTGTGATTAAACTTTTTGAAAAGTAAAGAATTTGAAGGTGAGAACTTCTGTTTTCAAAAACAAAAAAAACGATTGCGCTGTTGGTAGCTTTCAACAGCTGCTTTTCAATGAGAGCTATTTTTTCAAACACGTGTTACAAATTAACCCTGGATGAAACTAATTAATACCCAATCATAACTATTTTCATAACAAATATTTTGGTTTCTGAATACTTCAACTACTTTAAATTAAAGTAGACTAAACGGGTTTGTTTTGAAAAACACTTAATCAGAATTGAAAGCATTTCCACAAACTCGTATCATGATGACCGGGATGCTATCACCCTTAATCTTTTTTTTCTCTTTATTTCAATTATACAACCTAGGTACTGCCATTTTTACTCAGTAAAGTATTAGATAAATAAGCTTTTAAAAAAGTATCTACATAGATGGAAAAACAGATTTTTATCTGTTCCTATCACCCTGATTCTATGAAAAGAAGAATTCTATGAGCTGTTTTGAAATCGCTTTGGTAAGTGATATTGCCACTGGAGGCCACTAACTTACCACGGCAAAAGTGCAACAAAGATAGTCCGGATGATATCGATGGCAATTAATATTCAAAATGAAGATACGTGAATACTGATTTGTGATCACCTAAAAGATGGTTGTCAAGAAATGACTGATCTCTCTGTGGGTATGATACTATCAATAAATGAATAATCGCCATAGTTATTTAGTGATTTACATATCCGCAGGAGTCACTTGAAGCCACACGCCCCCAGCCCCCTCCTCCTCCTCAATTTTAACAAAGATAGCATCAGATATCGGCTTTTTGGGGGAAAATAATTAGTTTAGGCCACATTTCTGGTTTACTATTAACAGAACTCCGTAAGAAACAAATGACCAGATTTCAAAGCAAGAAGATCGAAGGCGTTTGTTAGCGGTCTGTACAAAGTGTACCTTGGGTAACCAGAGGTCTGTGTGGGTTGGAGAGATGTAACGAGATGTGGCGAGTGATGTGACGTGATGATGTGACGGATCTGCTGTTAACCGTTTTGTTGATGCTCATACAGGAAGTGTTTCTGACAGAGGCCGTACCTAAGGTTCGAAAGTAATAAGATCATGCCTTTTTTGCGCGCTCGTATACGTGAAAAAAAGTAAAAAGGAACATGCTTGTGGCACTTACTTGCTTTCGTCTGGGAAAATTTGGGGCCTTTTATATCAGAGGAGTTCTTCCAGTTACAAGAAAGAGCCAAAAAGTTTCTTCTCTTTCCCCCTCTTCCTCAACTACTATTAATATTATGATTCAAAACTAGCTTTCCGATATAAATGCCCCAAATAATGCAACGAACATTTCTTTCCAGAGTTTAACAAACGAAAAATTCTTGATAAAACGCCAAATATTTTAATTCAAGTGAGCTAATTTAAACAGTGGCGAAAGAAAATGGCGCCAAAGACCTCGCTGCCCTCATTTCCAAGTGTTGACTCGGACGAAGTTCTTTAGGGTAGACACTCGTTCACTCGCTTCAAATGGACGTTAATTGATATTCATGTTATAAATCATAAGCATATCTTGCAACTGTTTAGAACCAAGTCGCTCGCGCTCAACGTAGTTTCTTTCATAAAGTGTATTTTGTAAATACAGAAAATCCGCCAAGATTCTCTCACTAAAATTTGATTCGAATTATTGTGTTGTAAACTTCGCTAACTCCGCTTCTACAAACGTTTTCAAACGCTTTAGTGGGACGCGAAGAGTCGATTTGAAAAAGTTTTAATAGATGACAGTTTGAGTGTTGTGAAATACGTTTACTCCGCAAATAAAAACGTTTTGCACACGCTTCAGAAGGACGCGACGATGCTTACTTCTTCACACGCCAAAAGTGCCAACGCCAAGAATCTCTGTTTACGATATAAGTATCGAATTACGCGAGAGCTCTAAACGCGATCTTCCATATTGTTTCGGTGTCAGATTAACTTTGACATTTGCACCAGCCCCCAGGCAATATCGTCGGAATGGCCAGTACTCTAAGCCTTGGCCAGCGGTATGCTTCGGTGGTAAAAAAGTTGAAAATTAATAGAAAAACAGATGGTAAATAAACCTCCATTTTCCTTTCACCATGTCAGTTTTAAAAGAAATAGAACACAAACTGCGGTTACGAACATTAAAAATATACGCATAGTAAGTAAAATCATTGTAAGTTAAAATCATTGCAAATCAGGGATCTAAAGCCGACTCTTAATGAATATGTCAGCAGCGAAAAGTTGCGTCTTTATTAATTTTGTACTTCAAGTTTCTCACCTTAATGTTACTTTATACTAGTTAATAAGTTAGTGTTCCTGTATATTGCTGAAAATTCAAATTCTGTACTATGAACCGTCACTTCTGATGATGTATGTTGTAGCATAGTAAAAGATAAATCATTTTATTATATAAAATACAGTGGGATACTGAGTGATATCAATGAGATAAAAGCGCTATCCCAGCCATAAAGATAT
>JAOBRB020208077.1:0-12132 GCA_027575285.2 Zoanthus pulchellus
GTTAGCTCCCAGCAGATGCTGGTACTCATTTACCTACCCCGGGAGGATGGAAAGCTGAGTTGGCTTAGGCGGAAAAGGTCACACAAATTTTCGAATCTCGGCAGACTGCCGGCATCGAGCTGGGGACCTTGTGACTGCAAAGAGGAGATGTTACCAACTGCACCGGCCATGTCCGTACTTAGGTTCGGGATTTTTCTTCGGTTATTCCAATTCTGAGATCATAGATGACGATAGTTTTCATTTTAAGATTCTTTTTAAAAAAAAGCTATATAGGGACTTTAACCCTTTAAATCCCAATAAGTTATCAACATCCGACTTCTCCTTACATAACACATACAAAATAAAACATTTAATAATGAGAAATTACACAATGATCAAACAAATCAATCCACAGAAGATTAATAGTAAAATTCTCGCAAATTTGCTTAATAAAAAGTATGGAAACAAGTTGGGAGAATTTAGCAATACAACTGGGACTGAAAGGGTTATGATGTAAAAAAACCAGAGGGAAGCTGTAACAAATTTCTCATCAGTAATGAAATAAGTTACATTGTCTATCGATGAAAAGGTGAAATTTGAAATAGCACACACAGCGATGACAAGCAATTAAAATAAACGCATAATTTGAAATTATCTTTTACTTAAGTAACGTTTTGTTTTCTTCTACATACATAATCAGAAGGCCTCTCATATTTACAAACACCTTGCTGGTTCTGATAAATGTCGTCTTTTAAGTTCTCCCAGTTGTTTCACTATTCTATCACAAGCCTCAAAGGAGCCATTTTCATTAATTTAATGAAACCCTTTGTCAACCAACAAGTGAAGCATGTTAGTTTAAAATTGTCTATTTAATTTTCACGTGTTATTTTTGTACCATTGTTATTCATTTATCTTAATTTATTCTATCTTTTTATAAATACTTGTCATTGTAACTAGTAATTTTCGCACTGAAGAAGGCAAAGGTTTGTCGAAATATGTTTGCATTTAGCATAAAAAGTGTTGTGTGTTTTTTAAAAATATAATCAGAAGTGATGGAAAATTTTAAATGTGTTTATTTCTAACGTTTGTTATCACTGTTCGTGCACTATTTCTTATAAAACCAAGATGGCCAAAGGAAAAGAGTATTTATGTCTTTATGATATAGTTACAATTTTTTTTTTTTTAAAAAAAGTTTGACACATGAATAATAAATGGTCATAGTTTCTATACTTTTGTGAAACTTTTGCCACAATGTACACAACGGAAATTATATAAAAATAAAATCTTTTGTTTACTAAAATTCATTGTTTTTTTCAAAATGCACCACGCATCGTCACCTCAGTTGGCAAAATAAATAAAAATTTTCTAAAAATGGAGACCTCTGAATTGTAAAACTCAAGATAACGGCCTAAATCTTACTCTTCATTCCATCTGCACCCACTGTCAACTTAGTTGGCAAACTAAACAAGAATTTTATGAAAATGGAATCTTCTAATTGGAAAAACTCAAGAGATCTGCCTAAATCTTATTCTTGTACACGCACCGTCACCTTTGTTGGGAAACTAAATGATCCCATTTGACCATAAATATCGATACTTCTAACGACAAAATAATAAGTACAACCAGCTTCAAATTCTATCAATGAACAAGACATTGGTAGCGGTGCTGGCGACATTGTGCTAATGAGTTTCCAAGGTCGACTATCGGTTTCACCAACATCGCCATCATCAAGGTGTGCATAAATCTCGTACTTCGAGATTGGTGTTAAGGGAACTTTGCTAACATTCCAAGACAAAACAACAACACCTTGTTTTAGTTCAACTGAAACAATCAGTCTGGGAGGCAAAGAATTAGATGAACTAGAAAAAAGTGGAGTCTTCCTCCGAGATTCTATGGAACTTCGTTTCAGGTGTGAGGGTTTACGATTGTTATGACAATCAGTAAATACTGGTGGAGAATGTAAAATGTGTCTGGTGAAAGAGCTGTCTCCAGTTGCTGTCACTGAAGCCGATATATTACTATTTACAAGATTACCTTCAACGACAAATGGAGAGGTGGATAACGGGGTCAAAGGTGGTGTTGGCATTGATACTCCAGTTGAAAGAGTTTGGGATGCATTATAAAATTCTCTTGTTCCATCGCTTGCAATGTTCGCTGGTGGTGGTTCTAAAACTATACAAGACGTAGGAGACGTCTTGAACTTCGGATCCTGACTTCCATGGTTTAGTTGTTGTTTCAAAAATCTGTTGAATTCATTTACATTTCTGTCTATATCAGCTGATTCTGAACTTTGTAATCTCGCAATTTTGGAAGAAGGATCACCAATCATATTGAGTGGCTGGGTATTTAAGGATTGAATGTGATTGCTATACATTTTGCTTCCTGCCAAGGGAGAGGCTCCTTCTACTGATTCTCCTAATTGTTGCTTCGTCGACTCATTCATGTTGTAAAGAAAAGGCCCATTACTGTATGAAGAAGAAGCTTTTGAACACTGAAACTGCAGTGGTCCATTTTGTGGAGTAGATTGCAGCAAGTTCAGGTGTTGTTGATGTTGTAGCATAAATTGTTGTGGATTCCCTTGTTTATGTTGTAAGAAGTGTTGTGGATGCTGTTTAAAAAGCCCACGATGCTGATGCTGTCTCAACAGATTTTGTTGTTGATAAAGTTGTGGATATTCTTGATGATGCCGCTTCAGGTTTCCTGACTGCTGTTGCTGAACCATTTGTTGATACTGTTGCTGAATCATTTGTGAATTCTGTTGATGAATCGCTTGTTGGTGCTGTTGTCGAATCAACAATGGGTGTTGTTGTTGAATCACTTGTGAGTGTTGGTGTTGAATACCTTGTTGGTGCTGTTGGTCAATTACTGTTGCGTGTTGCTGCTGAATTACTTGTTGGTTTTGTTGTTGAATGACCTGTTGGTGTTGTTGTTGAATCACTTGTGGGTGTTGCTGCTGAATCACTTGTTGGTTCTGTTGTTGAGTACCTTGTTGGTGGTGTTGTTGAATCACTTGTGGGTGATGCTGTCCAAACACTTGTTGGTGCTGTTGCTGAATCGCTTGTGAATGTTGTTGCTGATAACGGTGCTCTTGTGAAAACCTTTCCGGCTGTTGCAGGTTTGGATATCCATGCTGATGCCTTTGCATTACTGACAGTTTTTTATTTCGCACCAAATGTTCTTGCATCCAAAGTAGACTTTGCGGCGAGTTTGGTCGAGATTGATTAAGTGATGGTTGACATGATTCATGATCAACTTCAGAAGACAAGCAATCGCTAAAAACAGTTCCTTGTAGTTCCTTTTTTACGACTCTTCCATTTTCTACAGAATTAGACATTCTACCGGGTGATGATACATCTTCACGAAGAAAGTCTGAAGATGAAACAAGTTTGTTGTCTTTGCAATTTAATTCCTGTTAAAAAAATTGGATTAAGTGAGCAATCTTTAAAGAAATTTTAACACAACAACGTATCTTTTTAGAAACTGTGCATAACATAACCATAAAATATTACGAGCCAAAAGATCCATGAAGACAGTCAAGGCTAACTGGCAGACCTAACGTGTACTTTATGCCTGCAAGATAAATAAGATTGCTTGTAGTACTAATATTAGTAGTACTAATTAATATTAGTAGTATAGTAGTTGTAGTAGTAGTAAAAGTAGTAGTTGTAGTAGTAACAGAAGTAGTACACCTTTTGCTGTTCATTTACGCAAAAAGTGCACTCATTTACGTTAGCTGATGAAACAATAACGCAAATAGGCATTCATTAGCACTATTATAAGTCTCAATAACGTGAAAAAACATTCAAGCATATGAATGTGTTGAATGTGCTTCTGTATGGAAATTTTCATACTGAATGTCTTTAATGTGTTATTAATTGTCAATCAGTGCAGTTGATTGTCTTCTGGTGTTAATGACTATCCATTGCGCCATATTGAAAGTACATTCGTTATCAATGATTCTCCAAAGGTGCAATTGTATATCTGTTGATGTTATTGAATATCAGTACATATGCACATTGCGTACTTGATGTTTCTTCGGGTTATCGAAGCTTATAATAGTGCTAATGAATGCCTATTCGCGTTATTGTTTCATCAGCTGAAATAAATGAGTGTTCATTTTGCGTAAATGAAAGCTGTAGTATAATAATAATAATAATAATAATAATAATAATAATAATAATAATAATAATAATAACAACAATAGTAGTAGTAGTAGCAGCAGCAGCAGCAGCAGCAGCAGAAAACATAGTTCAAGCACTAGTAACAATAAGGTATTTCCTTACCAAGTCCATATCAACTTGTGTACCGCGCTCGTTTTTCTGCACAATCCCCTGTAAAAACAATAATTATTATTGCAGTACATAATTTATATAATAGACACCCTATAAGCTACCAAAGCCCCATTCATTTAAGTTTACAAAAATATATCAATAATACCAGATTTACTCATGAAGATTTTGTGAATCACTTGGTATGATTGTAGACCAAAACTGAATTCCATGCACTCATATCAGTATTATCATTATTCCTTAACAGTAACTGTAATTTATGGTTGATTGATTGATTCACCTTTATTTAAATACGGTAGTTTCATAAGTAACAAACAAACTTCTTTACATGAAAGCCGTATAAAAATTTACAAAAAATACAATTTAAAATTACAAAATCCATAAAATTGTTTAAAATAAGTTTAAATTAATCTAAAATCGTCAACAATTTTTTGCCTGTGTTATATTTTTAATAAAGATATTTTTAGATTGGGATGCCTTAATGTCACTCGAAAGAGAGTTCCACAACATTCCTCCTCTATAAGAAAAGGCTCTTTACCATAATCGGTTTTTGGAGTATGATTGAAATCTAAATTGTATTCAGTATTTCTAAGTTTACATTTGTAGGGGTTTGTATCGTGTGCATTTGAGAAAAGATCACATATTAAGTATTTTGGGGCTTTTCTGTTTACTATGTTGTACATAAAAAGCCTTGAGTGTCTTTGACGTCTCGAGGCAAGATCTTCCCAATTTAAAGTCCCTGTATCGCCTAAATTTTTCTCATTTAGATGAAAAGTAGAACCCTTCATTGATACTAAATTTAAAAGATCAAAACGTTTTTAGCGATTCTTGTCAAGTTTTTTGAGTTTTCAAACGTGCAAATTAAGAAAATTTCGGAACAGATATCGTTTTTGACCGAGCATTATTTCCATTGTAAAGTCCTGGGTAATGACGTATAGAAGGTACTTATGTAGCTGCCGGTTCACTTCTAACACTTTTAACATAAAACTTTTTTCATCTACGGTTTAAAACACTGCGAAAAATGGAGAAATTCATTTTAAAGTGATTTGTTTGTCACGTTTTTCATTGTATAATTCGAAGGACAGCAAAGGACGTCTGCCTACTGCTACGTCACAGGTACCAGTCCCCTGCGCTCGGTCAAAATTTGAATTCCTAACTTCTTTTGATTAAAAAGCACACTTAGGTTCGGAACTTTTCATCGATCATTCAAATTTTGAGATCATAGATGACGATAGTTTTCATTTTAAGATTAATAAAAAAAGCGATATAGGGAGTTTAATTGTTTTCGTTACTGTACTGAACGCATAGGTTCTACTCATGCAATACATACATAACACAGTTTTCGCATGGTGGCTTTCAAATTCTTAGTATCATCCTGCAGGCGACAGTTTTCCTTTTCCAGGTTTGACAGCTTTTTCTTATAAAGTTCTAATTCCTTTAAATGTTCTTGTACTACCGGGTGGTCAAGAATGCCTTCCAGAACTCTAACCTTGAGTAGCTGTACAAAAAAAACTTACATATTATTAGTATCTTACTTGTAACTAATGAACTATTTTAGACTTTACAATATCATTAACCCTTTAAGTCCCAGTCGGTTATCAACACCCAACTTCTCATAACATAACACATACAAAATTAAACATTTGGCAATGAGAAACTGAGAGTTGATCAAGCAAAGCAAACTTCAGAAGATTAACAGTAAAATTCTCTCAAACTTGTTCAATAGAGTGTATAAGAACAAGTTCGGAGAATTTAAAAATATATCTGGGATTGAAAGAGTTAATTCTATTATCACTGCTATAAAATAGTGTATGTACAGACACCGACTTTTCGAGAATTAGATCTTAGAGCAACTGTGACACCCCAATGCCAGGTAGAACATCTTATGATCACTTCCTAACTAGTAAAATGATGAAAAAGTTCTTTTTAACAATAACCGATTCACATAGCTGTAAACTCTCCCGCATTTGGCGGGAGTCTCACGATTTTCAACCCTTTCACCCAGTCTTCCGCATTTGGCGGGAGTCTCACGATTTTCAACCCTTTCACCCAGTCTCCCGCATTTGGCGGGAGTCTCGCGATTTTCAACCCTTTCTCCCAGTCTTCCGCATTTGGCGGGAGTCTTACGATTTTCAACCCTTTCTCCCAGTCTCCCGCATGTAGGCTGAATCTCCCTGATTCTCAGTCTCACCAGCGGAATAGTCGAAAGTTGTAAAAGCAAAAACCTTTGTTTGTAATTTCACAAAACTCCAGTTGATCAAAACATGGTAAAAATAATAAAAAAAAATTAATGACGAATACTCTGTCTAAGCTTCTCACTATCTGGTCTCTGTCTACTTTTGCTCTGGTGGGAAAACTTGTTTATAAGTGTGCCACGGTGAGACATAACCACGTGCATTCTATTCAAAATAAAGTCATTTGTGAGAAGAGCTCTCCTTTTACGGTTGTTCCTCAAGATTACATCTCCTAAAACCTCAAGATTTTGAAATTTCGAGGGTTGACAGCTATGGATTCAGAGTGATATTGCACAGTTAAGGTAGTTAAAGATGCTCTAACTGCGCATGGACAAGGGGCCACTACATTTTTCCATCCTAAGGCCAAGTTAACAGAGCCAACTACTTACACAGTACTAAGAACAATTGAGTTAATTAAGTGGATAAAATATGACTAGATTAGCACCAGCTATTTACGGGCGGAAATGGACCTCAGTGCAATTGTTGATGTGATCTCAAATAAAGTGATAAAGTGATAAAGTGAAAGATCAGATTATTTGATTGAACAACTCAATTAGTTAGTAAGTATCTAGTTTTAGTTCATTGTTGAAAACATCAAATCCAATGACAATGACAGGGTTTTCATTAGAAATTTTCAACAGGAGTCCCAGGGACCCCTTCATTTTTGAATTAGGGGTCCCAAAAAATATATAAGGGGTCCCACCAACCGCCATTTTGATTTTATTGCGTGTTCTGCCTAGGTTCCAGTGTTCCTATTTCATGATTGCACGTGCCTCGGATCTAGTGTCCTTGTTGTGACCAAAAAAGGAGTTTCTGCTTGGTATTTCCATCATTTTTGTTCAAACTTATCTGTCTTTTGACATCCAAAATGCTAAACGCACTAGTGGGACTGATATTTCTTTTTCTTTTGTATTAAAGAGAGGTTTATTTTCTTTATTCAAACAAAATTTCTATCATCAAAAGTTTATTTTACACCGTAATATCCTGTCTATCTTCTGCGACCCAGGGACGCATTACATTTCAGTTTTTGCGTCCCAAATAATTTTTTTGCGTAAAATACGCAATACTTTGCGTTAATGAAAATCCTTAATGATTAACATTGTTTTTAGTACGTGAATTGACATGCAATGAAATGTGGATCGCGTCTTCTTGGATAAGGGCGTTAAATCGTAAGACCTCGGGACGTCTTTTTTATGAAAGTGTCTGCCTGTCATATTAATTGACTCATTATCAAAGATCTGAATACACTGAGAAGTACATTAACTTTACAGAGTTATAAAAGGTAGCAAAGTCTAGCAAGTGCATATGTTGAATAACATTGTCAATGGCTTTTATGAGCTTTTTGTAATGAATCTTCAGTTTATTGCTGCATAAATTAATTACTTTTGCCCGCGGAATTTTCATTTTTTGCCACAGAATTTCCACTTTTGCCCACGGAATCGGACAGAAAAATGCCGCAGAACTTTTTTTCCCGCAGAATTCCAGGGTGCCTGAATAAAGGCAGTCAGGTATTATAGTAGTAGCAGTAAATTTATGTTCCCACAATGCCAACTGTATTAACCCTTTCAGTCCCAATCAATTATCAACACCCAACTTCTCCTAACATAACACATACAAAATATAACATTTGGCAATGAGGAACTGAGAGTTGATCAAGCAAAGCAAACTACAGAAGATTTACAGTAAAATTCTCTCAAACTTGTTCAATAGAAAGTATAGGAACAAGTTGGGAGAATTTAACAATAAAACTGGGATTGAAAGGGTTAATACTGAATTCTACCTTTTTAAGTTTTTCCCTGCTCATATTGCTCCTTTCATCCTGGGACTTTGATTCCAGATAGCAATTGGGTCTAGCGGCCTTCACTGCTTCAAAACTGTAGACATTGTCAACAATGTTTTTTTGTAAGCTGTCCATAATATCATTTGAAAGTGTCTGTGTAAGTGCTTTGGTATCTTCAGTTACTCCCATAGATCTATCCTTTTCCTAAAAGGAAATAATTTCATCCTCAAGTTTCAAATGTCTAAGTTCAAACATTAGTTAAAGGTTTAGAAAAACATCATGAGTTTTCCGAGCCCTTCGATACTTGAAAATAGCAAAAAACTTTTAAATTGATAAATAATATTTCTTGTTAGTTCCATATATGGTCATTGGGTATATGAGCTGATAACCGAGATTGAGTGAACCAATCAGAACGCTATAAGAGTTTAAACATGTCACTATTATCAACTGTAAGCTATAGAGAACTTTATAGAGCTGAAACCAATAGTAGATATGCACATAATTTGGGCATCCTGCTGATGAACAGTAACTGTTTTGCCATTTTTTTCATAGTTATGCTTGTTCAGATACCTTTTTTATAGTAACGTAAATCACTGTTTAGCTTATCAATGAGTTTTCATAATTCAAAGATTCTCAAACTGTTGCAGCGGCTGGGGCGGATCCAGGATTTTGAAAAGGTGGGTTCGAAGAAATGGGCCGCCAAGGGCAAACCCACCTAGGGGGGTCTGGAAGTATACTCCCGCGGGACATTTTGAAATTTCATTCCTCGGAAAAGCGATTTCCAGTGTTTTGAGGAATAATGGTGGACGGTTTGGTACCTTAACAATCTTTTTTTTAAGGGGTTCGACAGAACCACCCGAACCACCCCTGGATCCGCCTCAGAGCGGTTGATATGTATGGTGTTTAGGCAAAATGAATTCTTGAACAAGTAAGCAAAGATACTGTGACAACAACATTTCCTCTGTTCCTTAGTAGTCAGGCCATTTGTATTGCATAGCAATAGCCACGGGCATCAATTCTGCATAATTTTTTATAATTTATTAATGACTTCCACCTTGTGAGGTTCATTAAGAGCCAGACTGATATTATAAAAGGTATAAAAATTAATATTACAATTATTTACTTACTTACTTACAGGTGCAGCTCAAAACGCTTGGCTTCTACTTGATCGTGTAGAGGACACCAATTTTTTTAACCAATCAAACGAGAGATAAAGCTTACCCTAATCTTAATTCGTTCAATTACAATTCTTGTTTAATTGTGTGTCCTTTACACAAAGTACAACAAAAGAATGTTAAGTTCATAATTCCGCCTGGTTAAAATTGGGATAACCTAATTTATGGTAACTTTGACATAAAAATTATTTCAACCTAATGATCTTGTATGATCAAAATCGTTTAGTAGTTAAAAAATTGTTTACCCACAGTCAATTTTAACCCTTTCGCTCCTGGGAATTTTTGCGATTTTGAACGATTTTTTGTGTGAAAACAATCAATTAGCTTTCTCTAATACATATTAGGCATTGCCATGGAAACATCCCACATTGTGTAGTTCCCAGGGATCATGTTTTTTCAGTTTATGAGGTGATGGTTGAAGTGTTTTGTCACTGCTGTAGCCACTGTTAAATGTGGATTTTTGCTCATTTTCGAGCCTTTTTTGCCTCTCTTCACCACTGGATAGCATCATGAAGCTTGAAGGTAGCATCTGAGCTTACTTGCCGAAAGAAACCAGCAAGGTGTCACACTTTTTAGCGATTTTTACTGCATATTTCCACTTGGTGGGTTTTCACAGGCACCAAAAGAAGTTGGCTTTGAAGCTCGAAGAGAGGCAAATTCACTGAGCTGCCAATGCATTTTTTGGAAGTTTTGACGACTGAAGAATACTACAGGCATAAAATTTTGGCAGAACTCCGTGAAGGCTCTACACTTAGTAAAAAAAATGATTACTGCAGGAAATGCTGTCTGTCGTTGTCAAAATTTTTGTGTTTCCCAGAATGAATTTGGGTCGTGCAAATGGTGGGAAACACGTTGGGGCTAGATTGGTATAAAGAAACTGCTGTAGCTCAATCTGTAAACTGAAAAAATGCTAAAAACTTTCACTATATCTCAGTACTAGGTCTGAATTTTGTTGTTAAAGCTGTTTTGTTTGCTGGGAATGAAGATTTCATTAAAAAATCCAAGGCCAAACATCGTTGATTTTCCCATTCCAAAAAGGACGCAAAACAATAATTTTTTCAATTTTTGCACTTCAACTAATAACTTTCTGCAGAAATGACAGTTTATTCTTGCATCACTGGTTTTCCAAACTTAAAGAAACTACTAAAGTTTGCTTTTAAAAAACCAAAGTCAAAACATAGTTTTCTTGTTTAAGAAAGATTGAATTCTTTAACTCAGTACCATATCGTACGGAAGGTTTAGGCCCTTTTAGGAGCCAAAGGGTTAATCTTTAAAAGGCATGTTAACCCTTTCATTCCCAATAAGTGATCAACACCCAAATTCTCCTTACATAACACATACAAAATAGAACATTTGGCAATGAGAAATTGAGAATTGATTAAATAAAACAAACCACGGAAGATTAAAAGTAAAATTCTCTCCACTTGTTCAATGAAAAGTATGGGAACAAGTAGGGAGAATTTAGCAATATAACTGAGACTGAAAGGGTTAAGAGGCCTCTGGCAGCAACTATGTAGTATAAACATGACCTCGGAGCACAGCAACACAGACAGTTGGTACAGTATTATGCTGCATTGTGGCTCAGTGGTAAAGCAGGGTTCGAAATTAATGGTGGTCCACACACTAGTAAAAATTTTGGGGACTAGTAAACTTGACTACAAACTAGTCCACATGTTTAATAAAAATTCCCAGCAACAAAGTATATTTGATAGTATTCCAAGTAACATTTCCTTTCAAATCTAAATTCAAAATATTATCGTGCAAATCAAAATTACAAAATTTTAAATTGTCCCACAGTTGGTATCACTATCAATATCACTATCAGTATTACAGTTTACTGATTTTTCAAAGGCATGAGTAACTTAAGTTTTATATTGGTTTCAGAACAGAACTGCATGAAGTTGTGTTAGCATTAGTTTCTATATAACAACTGTATTTTGGTGAATAAAAACGATTTGAAATACAGGTATCTTTACTGATGTTGCAAAATAATTTAATAAAACAAAAACTTGTCTGGTAAAAAATGGGGTGGACTAGTAAACCTAAGAGATTACTAGCCCACATGTCTTGTAAAAAAAGAAATTAATTTCTATCCGTGTAAGAGTACTAAATTTGCTTGCAGATGTTCTACATTCAATTCACATTATCACTCTTACCACTGTGGATTTGTATTGGATGATCTCTTAGTCACAACCACTACTTCGTAAATACTTATAGCTAACCATTTTGCCTTCTATCAGTTGGGGTTTTAATCTGTGCAGTATTTGTGTCAGTTACTCCAGAAATCTGACTATAAATCGAGTATTCAATTTAGCAGAGAGAGAAAAACCAGAGCGCTTGAAAAGAATCGTCTTTGAGTTGGATTGAGATCAAGCAACTTTAACTCATCTAACATATGCCACAGGCAGGAATAGAACCCAGGCAATAGAAATGAGTGGCATGACTTATAACTACTGTACCTCCCTGACATGCCCATAACTAGGGGGGAGCACTGGGTGCACCTGCATCCCCCCATTTGAGCAAAAGGTTCACTTTTGATATTAACCCTTTCACCAAAACATTTCTAGCAGTAAAATTACCCTGAACAATCAATTTCTTGCAAAAGTTTCAGAAAAATGGGTAGATAGTTAAAAAGCTTATTTTGGACTAGAAGGAGTGGTTTTGCTATAAGGTAA
>JAOBRB020208188.1:0-12132 GCA_027575285.2 Zoanthus pulchellus
CGCCTCGTGTGCCACTTTTTTGTTCTTACCACATTTTGACGTCATCTGTGATCTATTACTGAACAGACACACGGCAACATGGAATCTATTTGTTAATTACTTACTAAGAACAGCATACACATCTGGCATGTCCTGCAAAAGCTTGTCACGGGTGATGTCAGCAATAGGACCCAGTAACACAACCGGCCGGACAAAATCAGCTTAAAACAAAGAATACATGAACTTTACCATTTGTTTTTAATACTTACAAGTGCAAGACAATTTGGCAACAAAGAAATTATTTTATTATAACAAAATCAACAGAGTCCAAATACTGTATAATGCGGATTAAGTTCCACTTACGACGCTTTCGTTGAACTCGTTCATATGCTGGCAATTCTATCTGCCTTAGTGTAGTATCTGGTAAAAAAAACAAAAACAAATTCATAAAACCTATGGGTTCAAAAACATTGATTCGCCATTATCTTTACAACTTAAATATATATAACATTCATTACATTACATTAAATGCCAGATTATCTCTCTGCCTGAACCCTGGAGAGCCGAAGAAAAAGAGGCAACCGAAAGGCCACGTAAATAAAAACCATGGAGAGGGGAATGAGGCTACAGAGGTAAAAATGGTTCTTGTTTAATAGAAATGTGCAGCAGGAACACCAAAGTGGGAGCTCTGGTGGCGCAGGATGCAAAGAGGATTGAATTGAACTGAGTTCAAAATATAAATGTTATAATATCAACTAACTTCTTATACTGCTAGCTCCTTCTCCTTCATCATGACAATTATAGTATTGTAATCCCTACAAGTGAACAGTAATGTTTATAATCTACTGGGGAAAGTCAGGTTGGCATAGAGGTCATCAGTCATGCCACCAACCTCTACGACCCAGGATCGATTCCTGGGCTCGGCATGTGGGCTAAGATTTGTCGATCTCAATCTGACTCCGAGGGTTTTTCTCCAGGTACTCCGGTTTTCCCCCCTCAGCAAATTAGACTTTCACACCAAGATTATCATTATCATTACAATCATCATCATCATCATCATTATTAATATTAAATTATTATTACTATACTATTACAATCCATCACCACTGTAATTGCCATCTGCATCACTCACAGCATCATCACTATTAATGTCATCACCACCACTATCATCATCACTCATTGTCCAGGACATCACGATCCCGCCTTCATTGTGACTGTCTTCACTACTGTCACTCTAATCATCACAATCATTACCACTCATTAAAATGGACAATGATTGTCACTATCATCACATTCACACCATTATAACTATTACTGTCACAGTAATCATTGAAACTGTCACAGTCATTATCATTGCCAATGTCATCATCTCATCATCAGCCATTGTCACTCATTACCATCAATGCCACTATTACCTTCATCCGTATCACTATCATTACCTCTAACATCACTATCATTTCCTCTAACATCACTATCATTACCTCTAATATCACTATCATTACCTCTAATATCACTATCATTACCTCTAATATCACTATCATTACCTCTAACATCACTATCATTACCTCTAATATCACTATCATTAACTCTAATATCACTATCATTACCTCTAATATCACTATCATTACCTCTAACATCACTATCATTACCTCTAACATCATTATCATTACTTCTAACGTCACTATCAATGCAGGGCTCAAAATTGTGATCAATACAGTCGCCAATGCAAGTAACTTTTTCTCCTTTGGCAACCGGAATTAAAGTTTTGCTTTGCATTTGTTGTAAAAGATTAAGCCAGACTACAATTAAAAATCTATATTATCTCCAAACGTTACCAACCAATATTCACTGCGACTTTCCTGTGACTCTATTACGGTTTCTCTTGGAACTGCAGGCACAGGATTTTGCAAATAGACCACTAAATGGAAGTGATCAACTTTCACTTGGTTCCATGCGAACATGTGCGACTTCAAAGGAGGTGATCTGGTAATAAATGGCTATCGAACATGTTGATCCCCTCGTACAAGCAAAAGCGTTTCAATCGCGTTAAATACAAAGATAATGGTTTAAAACTTTTATTCATAAATTTCACGTTTGGGCAGGATTGTTTTGTAGAAGTATGTAACTTTTTTGTTTTGGTATTTTTGTACTTACTAAATGTGTCCCAATGTGTAACTTGAACTTTACTTCCATTATAAAGACTAGCGACTTAAAATTTGCAACTGGCAACTACACTTTTCCAGTTGGTCACAAAAAGGCGATCTGACGATTTTTTATTTTCGAGCCATGCAATATCACCAACATCGTCACGACCAACACAATCACATAACTACCGAGATCATCTTCATTCTTATAGAATTATCTCTTAGAAACGTTTACAATATAGCTACGATATAACGTGCGCTCTGATTGGTTCAAATCTATGCTTTATTACAACGATAAAGTCATGGTTTTCGCTTGCTAGTTTTGCCGCTTGTTTTGCTATATCATAAAAGCATTAGAGCACAACTTTCGACTTTTAGGCGAAATAGAGCACTTGTGATGTTTGGAAAATCACTTGCCTGCGGCTCGTGATTTTTCAACGTTCTCGTGTCTCTCCCAACATCACGCATGCTCTATTTCACCGATAAAGTCATAGAAAGTTGTGCTCTAATGCTTAATTAAAACTTGTCTGAAAAGGTAAAACCCTGCTAAATATGAATCAGTAAAACTTACCAAATGCGAGTTTATCAAGGTTATCCGAGGAGCGAAACTTGTAGCTTCTGCTCAAAGAGCCGCGTTTACTCCTTCTCAGTGAATTAGTGTTGGTCTTCTGGGGAGTCTTTTCCTCCTTCTTCTGTTCCACAACAGCAAGCTGCTCAGCTCTGTTATAATCCAGTGAGAATAGTTCATTCACTAGTTTAAACGTATACATTAAATTTTCAGGATTGTAAGAAGGGATATGGGATCAGGGATCAAAGGCCTAAAAAGGGCCGGGATCTGAGATCACAGTCCCCGGATCAAGGATCATAGCTCCGGGGTCAGGAATCAGCAGTATTTTTCATGGTATTCGAGATCAGGAATCAAAATTATCATCGTTTTTGGGATCAGGGATCAACATTTTTGGGAAAAACATGGGATCAGTCACGAAAAGATATCCCTCGTTAAGACCCTGTCATTTAAAAAAAATCGGTCAAAAATATTTTGGACAATTTAATTATGTTGGATAAATTAATTTATTATTTTAATAAGAAAATATAAACAAATTGTCTGTCACTGTGCCTAGAATATACATCGATGGTCCATATCCTATCGAAGAAATGTTCTGATGCTAAATATTCTGGGACGTTAAAAATTCTCGGACGGATTAATATCTCCAAAAAATTTTTCTCCAAAATTAAATTTGTCTGATTTTATGTTGATGTTAGTGTGAGTCTCAAAACCATTCTAGGGGAAATCCCATCCTTATCAACCTCAAACAAGCTAATCAACTATCGCTTGCCATTGGCTGATGTTAGTGTGAGTCTGAAAACCATGCTAGGGGAAATCCCATCCTTATCACCCTCAAACAAGCTAATCAATTATCGCTTGCCATTGGCTGATGTACGATAACAAGCTGTATAATTTACAAATTTATCACTTGCATTGTTTCTTTAGAAACACCGACACAGCTCACACTGGTTAACCGAGAATTAGTTTTTTTCTAATGTACGGTAACATGGCTTAAATGACACTGAGAAAAAAAATCAAAAGGGCAAGTTGAGGACAAAACTACGAAAATGAGAGAATTGGAAGTAACAAAATTTCAAATATATTTCTATTGCACGTGTATATTTGTATCATAGCAAAATTTATTCTAAAGATTTTAGGTAATCATTGCTGATGCCTAAACTTTGCAATTCGTGGTTTGCTCTTAAACACTGTTTGTCACGCTTAAATAAAACTAACTTCAGGAGTAATCCTTGTTAGGGACCTCGAGTTCTATTATCTCTACTCCTTGGAACCTCACCAAGTTCCTAAATGTTCATAAGAATAAGAATAAGAAAGAACAAGATTATGGAGGTTTCATTTTAAATTCAATTTCCTTTCATTTATTTTTATTCAATTATTAAATAATTAGCTGGTCCAGCTCAAAAGACCAAGTTTATCTTTCACTTTTCTGTAGAACATCAGGCACTTGAGTTTATAAACATTTTCCTAGGGAATGGTCGTTTTGTTTAAAACACAGCTAACTTGTTTGAAATGTAAAACGTCCAGATGTGAAAAACCAAAGTAAGTCTATTTTTTTTACCTGCACTTATTTGGGATAACACCAGATTCTCTCTCCATGTTTATCACTCTGTCAATCATCTTAGCATGCCAGGACCCTATCACACCATTATACATGGTATCTGTCACGTGGAACACTGATTCTTTTTCAAAGCTCAACTCCTCAGGTTTTGATGCTTCGTAGCTGAAATGAGCCCTAGAGTAGCAAAATGTTAAAAAGGTGCATCACACAAAGACTGATATGAAAACGTAATCATCAGTTAAAAACTGATTTTAACCTACCATGAGTACATGTCGGAACAGTATTTATTTCTTAGATTACTATACACCATCAATCGCTTTAATATCTCAGAGACACCAAATTATATTATCAAATCCACTGTATTTGGGATCAAGAAGAACTGTAATTTCAATAACCAGAAGCTAAAAAGTTAACTATGCGTGCATACAAGTCTAAATATAAATTATTAAGCATCTGTATAACATTCTATCTACTTCAAAAAACACTTGCAAGTACATAAAATAGCTGAAAGGGCAAACTCAGAGCTTGCTTACTTGATGTAAAAGTCGTCACCTGGTTCCTTGCTGATCTTTTCAAAAGCTATAAAACAAACAACAGAACAATGTTTTATTTAGTAGATTCGAACAACGAAGAAGAACAATGTTTTATTTAGTAGAACCCAAATGGTGACAGAAATATTACGTGGGAAATCAGATTGTTCTCAGTTATTCTTATTACATGGATTACTGCTCCTTACTACTACACGATTAAGGTCTGATGGATCTCACGCTGCCTCAAAACGTTTGTCTTTCAAAAGGACCCAATTAATATTTAAACCTTCCAATGCATTAAAATGAAACCTGAAAAGTTGATACTTATGGAAAACTAACTTAATTTTTAATGTTTTTGAGATGCCCAACCCTGTTCTGAGACCATAGATCTGCGATATAAACCAGACCTACAGTGGATCTTCTAATTGCCGACTTGATTCTTTGTGTACTACAGTATTTGCACTTTTAACAGCTCACCGTTCTTCTGAGCAATGTGATCATGTTGTTCCTATAATTGTTCTGAACTGAAGTCGATCGTTTTCAATGTCAGTTTTCTTTATCAAACATCTGAAATTCTCAGGTTTCATATTTAATCCCGTGGTTTGAATATTTGTTAGGTGCTTTTGAGACCTAATGTGTTAATTTGCAGGAAGCCCCCTTTTTGGTTACATAAATCCATTTAGGCTTACTACAAGGTTTCCTTTGACAATCCAGTCAAAAAATGAGGGTGTTTTCTTTATTTTTTGTTTTCTCCTGTTAAAATGCGGCATTCTTGCACTAGAAAGCCTCAGTGTTCTCCCTAGGCAGGCCGCCTGGCATAATTTACTGAAAAATGATTGCTGCCTGGCTTAAAACTGAAATTTTAACGCAAAGTAAAATCACAAAAAAGGAATACCTATCAATAGGGAAAGAAGAATCACAAAATTGGTAAAATAATTGTTGAAAGTGCCATTTTTACTTAAGTAATGCACAATACCCCTGAATT
Organism: Zoanthus pulchellus; assembly: GCA_027575285.2. NCBI lineage: Eukaryota > Metazoa > Cnidaria > Anthozoa > Zoantharia > Zoanthidae > Zoanthus > Zoanthus pulchellus. Next base: position 5,765 of record JAOBRB020208188.1, read on the forward strand.
GCCCTTGATTATTGCAGTTAAAAGCCCCCCCCCTCCCCCTTCCCCCCTGACTATCCCAAAGTCCGAGGGAGAACACTGTGCCTATACATGAAAATTATTTGTGAGCAGGAGATGGCAAGTTGAAGGTAATCAAAACAATAATTGGCTTGAAACTTGTTTTAACAACCAGCCAAGAAAAAAATGTTAAGAAATCACATCTTCTGACCTCTACAACATGGATGCAGCACTCATACCAAGCTAAAAAGCCACAGCTGGTTTGGTTCATTGGTGTATCTTTATGATTAGTGAAACTCGTTTTCGACTGCAGTGAAATGATGACGATATGAGTATTTTAGAATTTTTCCTTCATTTCTTTTGCGAAGACCATTCTTCATTTTCATGTCATCAGATCTAGACATCAAACAAAAACATACCTCCTTTCTTGTGCTGAACCCAGAGAGACACCTCTTCACCAAGTGACAACAAAATTAACACAGCTTCCTCTCTTGTTATGTCTTTTAAATCAATATCATTAGCCTGAGAAGGTAAATTATGAAAAACTTTAACATATTTTTTCAAAAAAGTGGATTTATAAGTGCTTTAAATTCCCTTAATAGATAGGAAGATAAACAATCGGAAATTTGCGCTCTTTTCAATCTTGTAAAAAGCAAATTTCAATTAGCTTTGGTGGAGTTGAGTGTTACACATGTCTTGGTGCAGTCTATTGTGGTCTGACAAGAGGTTTGAATTATCAGTAGTATTATTCAGAAGATAATGAAATAAATTATTACATCTTTCTTACTCAAATGTTGAAATCTGGTACTATATGAATTCTATTTTAATGCAAGCAGAGCTACAACTTAGTTTTGAAGAGACAAGACAACTTTCTCAAAACAAAGACCACTGAATGTAAGAAAGAAGGGTAAAATGGCTACACAGAATAAATAATATTAGCAGTGGCAAATAACCTGGAAATCTAAGAAATGTATTTAACCAGTTTAACAGCTAAAGATTCAAAAGTTCCACATAAACGTCATAGCACAAACAATACTTTAGCTTAATCGTGCTACTAACCACAAGAATCTGGTCTCCTTCTCGTAGACCTTTTTCATAAGCAGGGCTACCTTCTCTTACTGCAGCTACAAAGATACCAACTTTGTTTCCACCTTGAACTTGGATTCCAAGACTGCCTTCTTTACGAAAAGTGATTAGCCTGCCATCCCTGTGCAAACAGTATTAATACAAATGTACTAGGTTTAGCCTTAAAACATAAGCATTGACCGAATTCATAAATATGGCAGCCACATGAATTGAGACTGGGGCGAACATAAGATTGAGGTATTCTAGGACACAGGTAACTGAAAGTGTCCTAAAACGTCTCAATCCCATGTTCGCCCCAGTCTTATTTCGAGTGGCCACCATATTAATATTTTATGAATTCAGTCTATACAAAGGACAGAAAATCCTTTTGAGGTTTTCAGAAGCAACAATAGAAGGATAGTAGAATTCATCTAAGCGCTCATCATCAATCCAGTTTTGATCCGGTTTTATCCCCGTAGACGAGGGTGGCCGGATATATCCCACTCTACAGCAATCTCTCCCACTCCCACTCTCCATCTCGCTCGATTCACTGCATCCTCCCTCTTCAGACCAACACTCCAACTTTCCTTCTCCACCTGCGATCTCTATGTCTTTTTAAAAATTATTATTAGCTAAGGATGAAAACTTTTCATTACCATTGTTACAAGCCTGATGTTCTGAGCATTGTACTAAGAAGAACAAACACTCAAAGCAGCTTTGTGCTTTTTCTATTACCTAATCGAATATTTAAATCTTAGTACTCAATGCTGATTAACCCATGCAGCCAAAGCTTTAACACAATTCATTATAATACATCAAACAAATCATCAGCTTCGCAAGATTACTTTTCAAGGATTTTTGTGAATTCAACAACCACAAATCGTCCTTTAAAAAAACATAAAATAAACAATTAATGACAACTCCCCAAAGGGGCTTTTCAGTGTCAAGTTAAAATCTCCCTCTTCCCCAGTTAAGAATCCCAACTGGTAGAAGGCAAACCAGTTGGCTATTTACAAAGCGTTGTAAAATTGTCCCTTGGATCACTGAGGACAAATTCATTCAGTGGTCTGAGTTGGGGAATCAAACCTGGGTCTTCCACATTAAAATCAACACTGACCATTGCAGCAAGCTGCTAGCTTTGATCTCAAAATTTAGTATTAAAATTGACCTAGGTCAGTGTTCAGTTGTACCAACTTGTCTAACGGTGGAGCAGGGTTGTCGCTAAGAAAATTGTCTGGCAGTTAGTGTTTCACTTGAGTCAGATAAAAACGAGTGATGGAGGGCCAAATCCAGCTGGCGATTACCACTTTCTCAGCTGGCACTTAGTGACAACCCTGGACTGGTGCACTGTCCAGGGAAGGTCAAGACTTGCCAATCAAATCTACAGAAATATGTGATAAATGCTGCCTCTGAAAGTCACTATAAGCTTTGAAAAGAAGTTGCAATAGTCATGAATCTGTTCTTTTCAATGAAAATTAATAACTTCAAGTCACAGAGCAACTTGGTTATAGGTTAAGGCTCAGTTGTGCTTAGGTCACTGCACATACATCACTTTTGTACAGTAACGTTTGTATCATTAGTAAGACTACATTACATCTTGTAAAACTAACATACCCTCTATATTGAATACTCTTTCTTCCCTCCATACTACTCCGAGGTGTGCTTGGACCAGATTCAACATTACTGACTGTAGTCTTGGTCAATGATCGGTCCCAGGGTTCTGACACTGGAGATGCTAATGTCACTACCAAAAGAAACAATACACATTACCAAAAAAATTTATATTTCAAAAAAACTAACACACTTCTAGCACAAGGCTCATAACAAGCAAAAATGCATAATAGCTTGGGAGCTACTTTCACTTTTTCAGGAGTCACTCAATTGTGTGGATCCTCCAGAATCTCAACCATTTTCTTTTTAGAACACTAATTTCAAAAATTATTATTAAGTAATTATACTCACAGCATTAAAGAAAAGTGATTCTAAAGTTTTGGGTTGATTTCCAGGCTTCTCTAGTGGTCTTTTAGACAATACAAAGTCACAAGATTAAGCTATGTGCTGTGATCATAAGGGACAGGCAGTATGGTTTTAGTACAATTGGTAAGGTCTCTGCTACAACCTCCATAATTATTTAATATTAAGAGGTAGGTTAATAGAAAATCATCTGCTAAGAGCTACATGTAACTTGCAAAAAATATAGAGTCTGAGGAATAAAAGACTTGAGGCTCCATAAGCCAATTAGTTTCCTAGCAAATAATTTTACTACATGTAGCTTACACACATTGGTTGCCGAAACAAGTCTTAAACTTTTTGTGAAATTATATAGCTGATGGGCAAAAATAAAAAATAACTTTTAATGAGTCATTAAAAGTTTTTTTTTTCATTTTGTCCCATTATAAATTTTCTTTGTATATCATACAGCTCTTTCACAATTATGACATTTGAACAAATCTTTACATGTAAGTCTAAAGTTAGAAGATAGATAACTCCTTTACTTAGTAATACAATTTATGACTGGACAAAGCCCGTGATAATAGAGTAGAATAGCCAGGAGGCATACTTAGCCCTGAATATGAAGTTTTATTAAGATTATTTCTGCCTGTGTAACATTGTCCGACTAGCTTGTCTATTAGAAACAATAAGTCTATTCTTCATATTTTTGTCACTGATCAGTGGAAGAAAATGATAATCAAATACCATCAGCTGGGACATGAACTTGTAGAGGCTCATCATGAGGACGACGTCTGTCATAGGAATCTTGTGGCTCAGATGAAAGACCTGGTCTCTTCCAGCTTGCACCTATAACATGAACAAAAATTATTAATAAATATGCAATATTGTTTAAATTTTGTACTGAAAAATTTATGAAAATTGATATTAATTACTTTCTGGATAACTGCTAGTAATTTTTGAAAAACTGTAAATTTCAATACATTGTTAATGTATATACAAAAGATTAGTACATACAAAAACAATTTAATTGGGTTTCAGTTATTTTTTAAGGGTATGAATAAAAAATTTAAGGGGTAGCTATTAATGTTGTCACTATAAAAATCTCCAGCAAATCATATTCAGTATAGACATATCATACCCTTCCCCAACTACTCAAATGTAGTCAAAGGTTCATTTAGGATTAAATGGCTGCAGAATGTGGTAGTGTTTCCAAGACAAAAATCTTGAATAACTGTGTGACAGACTGCTATGTATCACTGTATAATGTGATTTTATTAAAGTGCAAGTATCAAGAAAAAACAAGTTGATTCCATATGTTAGGTTTTAATGTCTAGATTTCCAAAACATCAAAAATTTTTTCACTCAAGAGTTATTATGGAAGTTACGATACATTTTTATTTGAGTTTCAACAAGTGCTTGAAAATGAGTTTGATAGCTTTTTAGTATTTATAACATAAGTGTAGTTCCGGTCATGCTCAATAATAATTTAATTATTCACAAAATTGGCAAAAGTCACACATAATTTAAAAAAGAATGAGCAAATTCGAGATTTTTTAACAATGCACTCTGTTTAAAGACAAAATGACAATTACATCACTGTGCTTATAAAATCATGCCCGAATGAGGAAGTGGTGAAAAATCATCAATCATGGGTAAAATTTATACGGAATTAAAAAAAAAATTTCAGTAAAAAAATTGAATTCTACATAAAAAATCCTTTCAGAAAATGTACAATACAAAAACAAGTCCAATTCATGACACTAGCACTTTAAGCTACCTACAACATAAACTTTTCAAACATAAATTATATAGAACTTTTATTGTTCAAGTTTGCTAAGTGCATTAAATTTGATATTTTAAAAGTATACTTACATTGCAATTTTTTCGAGGTACACTCAAAAATCACTTACACTTGGTAATAGTCCATGAAGCTAATAGTTTAATATTCCTCACAAGTTAATAGTGCATCAGCAAAACATACTGTTTGCTGGCCCTTATCTGAAACCCATACATTAGAACAGGTTAATTTCAACAGTTCCAAGATTGTACAAACCTGCAAATGGTATTCCCTTGTCTGGTTCTTCATCTGGAGGAGGTGGCCGGTTGGGTTTCAAATCCTCTTCATCAAGATAATGTCTAACAAAAAAGAAAATGCAAAGGATTTGATCAGAACTAAGATGACAGTCCAGAGTTATCATTATTAAGTTTTTGTTCAATAACAAACAAATAAAAGTGACTTTAATCAATAATGATCGCAGATGACATAAAAGAACAAAAGTAAATACAATAACTTCATGTTGGAATGCTCTGAATTGAGCTCTTGTAGAGTATGAACGCGAAACGGGAGTTTTAAGGACTTGCCAACAGCACCCTGAATATCGTGATTCCACCACCAAGTTTTACAGTGTTGGGGCTTACCCTTACTAACTCAACACACCATGGAGGTTGACTTTTTCTCTGCCCCCTTCCATCCATCACAGGCTAGCTCCCTGTAGATGCTGGTAGTCATCATCTTAATCTTTTTTTTTACAAATTTCAGGGCTCAATTAAGCTGGAATAAATCTATGGTTTCCATAGTGGTAATCAGATGAAACTGTTTGTTCCTCCCAAGATGCGGCACTTAATCCCTAAGAAGTGCGATTATAAGGTTGGAAAGCTGTCAGTGTCAGCTTTGATGGAAATGAAGTTAGAAAAATGATGAAATCTTGACAGAGCCTGGAGGGACTAAATATACAACAATGTGTCTGAAGTCAACTCTGCTTACATGCATGCATATCACCTGTTTAAATGTTAGTCTCAATCTGAAAATAAGATCTAAAAGCCAAAAACACAAAATTTCTTTCATTTAGAGATTGCATTACCTTGATGGAATCTCAGGTGCCTTTTCTTCATAACCATTTTGAAGTTCTCTTGGTTTTTCTTTCTGACGATAACTTGCTGGCAGTGAGTGACTATTGTAATATTGAAATGTAGACTTATCTTGCTTCAAAACAACCAGATCAAGACGGTCTTTGGAATTCCTCACAAGGTCTATTGCAGCTCGCAGAGTCAATTCATCAGTTCTCCTATCATTTATCTAGAGCAAAATAAATAAGAATAAGAATAAAATAATTGCAGTTGGTAAAAAATCTGCTTTCCAACCACAAGGTACCCAGTTCGATCCCAGCACTTTGCCAAGATTTGAATAATTATGTGACCTTCTTTTCCACCTAAGCCACTCAGCTTTCCATCCTTCAGGGGTAGGTATTTATGAGTACCAGCATCTGCTGGGAGCTAACCCATGGTTCGCACAGGAATCAAAGAAAAAAATTCCAGGACTTTTCAAGGACTTTTCAAGGAGTTTTTGGGTATTTTCA
>JAOBRB020208273.1:0-10654 GCA_027575285.2 Zoanthus pulchellus
AGAGTGGGGTAAATCCGGCCACCCTTGTTTACGGGGATAAAACCGGATCAAAACTGGATTGATGATGATGATGATGAGTATAGTTTGATCAGTAAGTGTATTGTCAGCTGGTAACCATAAAATTTGACCTTCTGTTTTAAACGTTTTACACTGTAGACCTGCATTAAATTCAACTTCTCACAAATATATTATTTTTGAATAATGTTAGAATATTCTCTACAAACTCGATATCCAAACAAACCTTTGAGTTTCAACAATGGAACTCAAAAAAAACTTTTCAAGAAAGAGAGCATATTAATTATTATGAAGTTTCTGTTGAGTTAGTTCATGCAAAACAAGTAACTTAAATTGTTATTGGAAGACAGTCTAACTTGAGTCCTATCTCAATTTTATAGTTTCTTCTACACTACCTCAAGTCATTACAAGACTGGGTTGGACCAAGTGTGTTTGACAAGTGCCAGGTTGCTCAGCTTTGTTGGTCAATGTTACAAGACACTTTCCACACATCACTGTGTTTAATGTATAAGCCATCTCGTGTTGCTGTAGCCGTAATTTACATTGCTGTACTTTGCACTGGCCTTCAAATTCCTCCTGTGGTCACAACTTCAACACAAAAATTATGGTGGCAGGTACTTTATCTTAACTGAAAATCATTAATTTTATCTTTTGAGTGAAAGGGTTCTGAATCTGTATATACGTATAGACCTGTTTCATAATTGATGTTCATTTTAATGACAGAAGTTATAATTCTCTCGGGTACATACATTCCTCATATTGACTGGTGTGATTGAAAAGGATGCTTGCAAAATTTTGCTGTATATTTACAGGGCTACATGGGTAAGGCCAAGCTTATGGTCATCCCGACAAGAATTAATCAATGTGTATTCAACAGTTCCTTGCACAGCCAGCTTGACTCGTGAATAAGGTCAATGCTCCAAGTCATGGCAAGTAGAATAAATTAGTGGCAACCAATTTGCCAACCTCCCTTTTTACCATTTGGTTGTTTTTAGTTGAATTCAGAATTTATGATCACAAAATCTTTCTAAAAAATATGGCGACTAAATTGATATCCTTGGCGATCTTTTTCAAAAGTACTGCCACCAAAAGGCGACTTGGAGCACTGTAGGTTCAGTTTTTGTTGAAATGGGGTTGTGACGAGAAGAGTCCACCAAACTGGAACATAGGTAGCCCAGTGAATGCGTCTGGAGTGTCATATTCAAGTTGGCAAGTGGGTATTGAGTCACACAGGGTACCAAAGATGGTCATTTAGAATATTAAAACAGACAACTAAAAGAAGGGTTTGCTCAATATCACTTGCCATTTTATTGCAGCTGTACCTACTGTGTACATGCGGACTAGCAATTTGTAACATTTAAATGGTTTTTATTTGAATGATACTTAACCCTTAAACAGTCAAGGGAGATGAGAGGGGTAGGGCAACCCCCCCCTTCCTGATTTTTATTTTGAGATTTTATAAAGGGTTTTTAAGATTTTCCCAATTCCTTATTAGTACAGTAGCTGTAACTTGTTAGTTAACACATCTTTTGAAGTGAGTTCTGACATCCCACACTTTTTTAACGATTGAAGTGAGTTCTTACATCCCACACTTTTTTAACGATTGAAGTGAGTTCTGACATCCCACACTTTTTTAACGATTGAAAAAAAGCTTGAAACATTTGTAACTTTTGTTTTACTGCAATATTAATTACTAATTAAAATTATCATTCTAATTGATAGTTTCGCAAAATTAACTGTTTATATTTGCAGAAAATAAGCTTACTATATATAGCTACTTGACAGGAAAAAATTAAATCTTTTACTGGAAATAAATATTAAAAGTTACTAGAACGTTTCGACCATAAACTATGGCCTTCATCAGCTAATGCTGAGGGTCATGTGATCTTAAGAGACAGGCTTACTACTTATTTGTAAGTCTCTTAACAAGAGGTCAGCGGTCAGCTGCTTAATATGTCATTCTATTGGCTGCTGTAACCAATGCAGTACTCAAAGAAACATGCTACCTCTACTAATTGAAAGGGCATCAGATACTATACTGTAATTAACAATTATGCCAAGTTTGAAGTCAAACAGACAATGCATTGAAAATCATGAGGGAGGAGGGTTCAAAGAAACACCCTCCCCCCCCTCAACCATATACATTTGGCCAAAATTCTTGACTGTTTAAGGTTTAATATAAAAATACTAATTTTGAACTTGTTGCAAGACTTTTGTACACTCAATAGCTTTGGACAAGCTGTTAACTTAATATTTTGGTAACAGGGTAACAGTATTGAAATAATAAATTAATGCAGACTATCTACCATCATCACCATTTTATGTTGTCATCTATAGGTTTTCTGGCCTGAGTGCAAAGAGGCTGAGATTCAGATTATTGGCCATGAACTCTTGGAGCTGTATAACAATGAAAATAAGAAACCAAGCTAGATTGGTAACCCATCGCATTCATGAGGTGGTTCTGAGAGTTGATCTCTAGATACCAGGTTCCTAAAGATCAGCAGATTATGTACAGAGAATGTCCATACTTTTCTCTGGTTACTTACAGTACCCAGGATTGGATTTTTCTGGCACAATACAAGTGCTAATAATTGGAAATTGGTATGAAGTAAGGTCACAATGGAACGAGCGACACATTCATAAAGAATTCCACTTCCTCGTTAGCATGATTGTAAGGATTTCCAGCAGGTCTCGAAATTACAACCAATATGATTTCATTCATTGAACTTTGTATGTAGGTCTTTTTATTTGCGACAAAAACTCCAACTGCAGTCGCAATATTGTGAGCAGTCTAGATACATGTATCTTTAAAAGAAGTTACTACCTAAATTTTGTGACTGAAATTTTGAAATGCAACAAGGAATTTGTCTAATTTCTAGTACTGTGTGGGCCTACTATTGTTTGATTCAAAACAAATGATTAAAAGAGGTTTTCATGTTCTCAGATAAACATTCTTTCTATCAAAATGCAAGCATTATATTCAGTTGTTTAAATGAAAATAACCTACCCTTACTGTAATTAATTGTAATCCTAAATCTGTAACCCTTAGCCCCTAGTTACATTTAAGGGTTGGATTAGAGGATTAGCTGTTCATTTCCTTTCTTGAATTCCCTCTTGCAGAAATAGATTTACCCAAGTTTCACTTTCAAAATGGACTCAGATTTTTTCCCAATTTTTTTTTACATTTTATTAAAATAAATTCTATTTCAACTGGCTGCTGTAGTCAAATAAAATATATATGATTTTATTTACATTTCATCAAAATTATGAATCATGAAATTACTCTGCCCAACACATCCAGTTTGTATACCGTAATTCTACCGAAAAAGTCGGTGCTATTAACAAAGCTCAGTTTTATTACTCTCATTGCATTGGAGCTTGAAATAGGGAAACTCTGGAAAATGGTTAAGGTCAAAACAATCATTCATAAAGTTTGTGTAAACAGATATAATTTGTATTCATTCTATTGTATGTATTACTTAATTTTTTACATGTAGCAACTTTGCTGAATGTTTTAGACAAAGGGTGCATCTGTTCGGGCATATTCCAACTATTCCATTTATTATGATTAAAATTTTGAATTTCCTTCCAGGTTGTCAGGGCGACGAAATATTTATTTTAAGTTTAAAATTAAAATGAGTTTTATCACATGTTTTAGAAATGTTTTATTAATTTTGTAACTTTGCTGAAAATGCAGCCACACAAAACTGACAAAGTTTCTATTTTTACAGTAACTATGTACTCCTATTCCGGAATATGCCCAAATGAATGCACCCGAGGATGTTTGTTAAATTTAGTTGTAACAATAAACAGAGGACACTACATGGTGGCAGAAACTTATAAAGCTTATCTTTAAATTAAAAACATGATAAATTTTTTTTCCACGAGAAGATATGAGTAGATAGATTTGAATATTTCAAAAATAAAACGTCTAGATAAAATAGATGAAAAAACATAGGAATGATGTCAGATATATCTTCACTGGTGATCATATCGGAAATATGTCACTTGTATCTCAGATGTACTGTAGTTTCAAGTATTGATAAAATCTATGTTGTACAGTAGTTCATGTTCAATATGATTTTGAACTGGTTCAATTTATTTTGATCCAGTGCAATATTTCTTGCATTGTTACAAGTTGTCTTGAAGTGGTACAAACCAGTTTATTTTTCTCATAATCTGTCTCAGACCAATAAATAGTGATACCGAGAAAAATTGGTATGCAAGCAACGGTTGCTTGCGTAGTCAAGTGGGGATGAAGCAGGACTATAGATCCAGAGGTACAGTGTATGTAGTGTACTGTATTTTGCAGTGTATAAGTCGACCTTTCAACACCAAAAATTCACGTCATGTCATTCAATTCATTCATTCAATTCATTTATGGACACCCCTTAAAACTCAATAATAACATTTAAAACCAGCATTTATTAATTATTCTTCTCAATCGAAATTAAAACCGAGGAGTAAAAAAAGAAATAAAATCGTCAATAAAATCTAATTAAGATCACATATCCAAACCATGGTCACGGTTATGATTTTTTTTTTGTTTTAACTGGATGAATTATTAATGAGCTTGAGGAGTTAAGAGTAGATACTGTAGGATCCACTATAAGTTAGTGGAAAAAGATGTGAGGAAGCTACAAGCATGGCCAGGGATAGAAAACAGTGTCAGAGGCAACTCAATCATGTCCAACCCCAGGAGTGGGGGAAAAAATTTGATTTTGATTGATTTTAAAGGATACTTGTAAACTGTTAACATCCTCGGGATAAATTGAAGCAAATGGAGTCAGTGAACTGACAGAATCTCCCCCTTCAAGCAGGCACTCTTTTCCAGCAAATCCACCTTGAAACTGAATTAAAACTTTGTTGACAAGAACATCTTGGCAAAAATCAATTGTCACATATTGTGGTGAACCCTGTAATTTTAAAGAGAAAAGATAATTTTATAAAATTAGTCTTCAGTTTCGTTGAAAAGACTAAAAGTAATTCAATGCCTCATTAAAAATTTAGCGTAAATAATCAGGATACTATACTTAAAATGCATTTGTGGAAACAGATAAAGATTGTTAAATAAATTTATAAACTGAACACTGTTTCATACCACTTGCAAGTGTATATGCCATTGCTAATAATAATAATAATAATAACAATAATAATAATAATAATAATACTTTATTGAAATTTAAAAGGCTGAAAACGTCAAGATATTAAGTCTGTTGCTGCTCTTACAGTATTTACTAGTTCTAAGTAAATAAAGTCTGAAAGAATTGTGCATGATATTTAACAATGATTTGAAAATGGAATTATCATTTTATCTACTAAAAACTTATAAATACAATATTTACCAATTGAAAGGAACCAATAACCATCTTTGCACCTGAAACTCATAGTTTTTAAGACTATTGCTAGTTTTAAAACTTTAAATTAAGGTGAAGGGAGGTGTACTCCCACACTGTACATTACTAATAATATGTGTATACAACTTTGTACATAAGCCATAATTCAGAGTATGGGTTTTAGACCATTCAGTCTAAAACAGGGTGTATAAATCAGGACCGTATAAAATTTTGCAATATTTGGAAATGGTTAATAAATGTGAAAGAATTAATGTGGTTCTTACTCTGTTTTGTTGTATGTGAATTTTTGGTTATTACTTCGTGTAGGGGACATTGAATTTAGCAAGCTTTATCTTTCTTTTGATTGGTTCAAAAATCTGTGTCCTCTACATTTTTTGTGATTCATAGGCCCGGTGTCTGTTTAGAATTCATTTGCTAACTAATGCTGGTTTTTTTTTATCTTTTTCTTGGAACAAAAATACAGTGTTCAAGATTATCTATTGTCTAATTTAGTTACTTTTTGATATATACTTCAATACTTCAAAGGATCAAATTAAAACAACTTTCTCTCATTGCCATGCAGTGCCTAATACTAGATGACCATATATATACTTGAACTTTGCATCTCAGTAGATATGGAAACTCCGTATGTATCCACCTTTATTTACCTCCCTTTTCGAGTAATTGCCAATGAGCCATGCTGAGCGAAGATTGAGTCTGGCGACGCAGCAGCATAATAGAGCCATATACAACAATAGTATTTAGGCGATACAAATCTCTTGAAAGTGTTGATGTACGAGATGTAGTTTAAGGGATGTAGAGTAAGAATCATTGGGCCAATCGGAGGCATGTTAAGAACTGCACCAAAACTGCAGCCAATGGGAGTGTGCTAAAGATGTATGTGGCATTAGGCAACACGTATGGTTCCTCAGCAAATTGGAGTAGTGCACATGACTGTCAGTTGTCTTTTCTTTATGTGGAGAAGTATTAATTAAAGGAAATTTAAACATTCTTTTCATGCCCATTTGTGAGGTTTATTTCTTCTGAAAACCATCCAGTTTTGGGCTTGGTAAATCAGAGTCATGTGGCATAATCGTGTTTGATTTCTGTGAAAATTTCCAAGGTGCAGAAACCAAAATGTTCTTTCTTCATTCATTTGTGAGCTATATTTTATAAAATCTTATCTCACCTTAATTTTTATTTTTATGGAGTGGAACAGTCAAAGGCTTTTAATCAATATTAAATTTTTAACCAGAAAACTTTTTTAAAATTTTTAAGTGTAACTTATGTTGTTGTGACACAAGGTTTCAAAAAATCATCAAAATTTATTAAGTTTTGTCCTGCTCGTTGGCACTTAGCGGTAGCTACAACTAGTTAAAAAATTTTTTAATGATACATCAGTTTGTTACCTGGTCTGAGTTCCAGCAAGTTTCCTCATTGTTATCAAACATATATTGCTTTCCAAATTGTTTCACATCTCGATTCAGAACGGAACTAACCCTGAAACAAAGCATAAGCAAGTGCTCTGTTTCAACAATGTGTCCTTTGGTCCTAATGTTGCCATTAACTCTCTTGTCTCATCAGTCAACTTCACACCACACATGTATAATTATGTTGTGGTTTAATATTTTTTTTGGTTCAAATTTTTTTTAAACCAGTTTATTTTTTTTAAACCAGTTTATTTTTTCAAACCATTTTATTCTTCTCATATAACTCTCAGACCAGTAACTAGTGATACCTAGAAAAATTGGTATGCTAGCAACGGTTCCTTGTGTGGTCAAGTACAGTAGGGATGAAGCAGGACTACAGATCCAAACAAATCCAAAAGTCAGTAGTTCAAATCTTGGTGTAAAAAAGAAAATAGTGTTGAGGCATAAGATGGTAGGACCAAGAAGAGAAAAAACGGGAAAAAATAAATAGAAGTATAAAATAGTAGTAAAAAGAAGAGATTTAAGTAGAAAGTGGTTGTGGAAATAAAAGAAGAAAGTGTAAACAGAAAATGGTCAGTGGGTGGGTGGGTGAGTGGTGAGTCAGAGGGGTAGTAGGAGGAATACAAGGAAGTAATGTTCCAATAAATTCTTCAACACTCTCAAATTAAAATAGAAGCCCTTTTGAAGACTGCTCACAAACCCATTATACAAAAATTAAACCAGTTTTAAAAAATTAAAATTGGTTTGAAAATTTCAATCTAAAGTGCAAATTCAAACCACACAGCATAATTTTTATATATCCTTTGAACAATCTTTTAGTTACCAGACTAATAACTGAAAGATGGTTCAAAGGATGTTTGGTGTGAAGTTCAGGGATAGAAGAAAGATGAGAGTTGTAGAAACACTAGGACTGAAGGATGTAATAGTTGAAGGGTCTATAGTGCAAAAAACAATTATTTTAAGTGACTTTCTATAAATGCTAATTTCTCCCAAATATTAATAGGGATAATGTAGGGAGATATGAGAACTTCATCAAAGGTCACTTATTAAGAAGTAATTTTTACAATTACAATTGTTGATTAATGGTTAGGCAAGAAATTGTGATTAAGATCGGTCATGTATTGAGAAAGTTAATGGTAATGACAAATGTGTGAAACCAGCATGGAATATGGAGATTGAAGGCAAAAGAGGAAGAGGAAGAATGAAGTTGAGTTAGAAAAGAATGATAAAAAAGAAATGTTGTAAAGTTAATGTGAACCTTGAGAATGCAAATGACCAAATGACATAGAAAAGTTGCACCAAGTTATGGGAAGAAACTTATGATCAGTAACCCCTAAATGGGGAAATCCTTATTTAAATAAAATGATTGATGATGAAATAATGGTTCATGTTGATAATAAGGTAAGATTTTCAGTTGCTAATCATGCAAACTATTTAATAAACCCTTGCTAAAACCCTACTTAATTATAACTAATATACTGCAGTTTATGCAGAAAGATGTATGTGCACAGTATTTGTAGTTATGTATATCATGGCCAGTAATGCATGAACACTCTTCATAAGATCTCCCACATAAAATATAGTAAGAAAGTTGCACTTGCAGCTCCTGAACTTATAAAAATGTCTCTCCGGTTTTTCAATGTTTGGGGTTTGCATGTATACATAATTTATAAAAGAAATAAAATTATAATAAGTGTTTTTTATAAAAAAATTAATTCATTTAATTGCTTGCCAGTATTATGCCTCTTGATATCCGTAAGTATTGACTACTGGAGCGCAAATCTTCTATACATGCAGTTTCATCACCTATATATGTTATTATAAAAGTAAGGGTTTCGGTAAGGGTTAGTTTGCATGATCAACCAATGCGGCACCTAGGCATATGACGGAAATTGTACCCAATACTGTCGAGGCTTAAGTTTGTACCAACACGAATATCTCTTCCATAGTTAATTCCAAGCTACAGATGCTTATTTAACTACACTGTAAAGGCTTGCTGTCCGGAAATTAAATATTAAAGCGAAATCTTAACCTTTAGTAGTTTGAAAACTTAAAATGCTTACTTTTTAGATTGAATGGATTTGCTCGTAACTTACCGAATACGAGGTTTTAAGTCAAGTTCTAATAAGGACCTTTCGTCCGCCATTAAAATATTACTGGCCAATTGTAGCGCGGGCTCTTCTTTTCAAGTCACTGGAATGACACTGGAAAAAGTGGAATAGGTCGTGGAATAGTTAAATATTAAACATAACGAATTTTTTCCAGAAAATGTCTGTAAATTATGCCGCTGGACTGTCAGATTATCCAAATAAAGGAAAATGTGGACTTCCAGAGGTATTTTTGTTATTAAAGTTTTTTGCTTTTGCGAGAATTCTTTTAAGTTAGAACTCTTTAAATTTCTTGTCGCAGTTGTTTGATTCTCCAGAAGAACTGAAAGTCAAAATGGCCGATCTCGTGAAGCTGGTGAAAAGTTCGAAACACCTTGTTGTTCATACTGGAGCGGGAATCAGTACTGCAGCTGGTATACCAGATTTTAGAGGGCCTAAAGGTGTATGGACGTTAGAAGAAAAGGGAATAACACCGAAACTGGATATAACTTTCGATGAAGCGAAGCCAACTCTTACACACATGGCGCTCGTAAAACTTCAGCAAGAAGGAGTTGTAAAACACGTTGTTAGTCAGAATGTAGATGGCTTACATTTAAAGTCCGGCTATCCCAGGTATATTTTCATCATCAAAGTAAAAGATAAACATTAGAAAGAGATTACTTCTCCTTAAAACTATTTATAATTGCAATATTTTTAAAATTAGTACTTCGTTGTTTTTTAGTGGGTCTTCGTTTTAGACTAGTATGCTTTTGTTTTGACCAGTAAATATTTGTTTTCAACGAGTGGGTTTTCGGTTTCTAAAGACTCGTGGGTATTCGGTTTAGACCTCACGGCCTTCCATCTTCAGTGAGCGTTAGTTAATAGTATCATCGGATTGAGTGAAAACCCCGATAGAATATCTCTAATCATTAAAAACTGGATCGTTGGATAATGCAATTCAAGACTTTTTATTGGCTTAGCTGTTATGGAATATGAGCCAATATACCATAATCTACAAATATAGTAAGCGTATGCATCAGCTTAAAATTAAAAGAGAGCTAAACAATGGTGGCCAGTGAAAATCGCTACATGACATATGGTAGCACAAAGAAATCCTTTAAGTATGGCATAAACCTTTCCTCTTCAAACCAATAAAACAAGTTTGGCAAAAATGTGAGCAAATAATGGGATTTGAAATCATAACCTTCTGAACACCAGACAGACACTATCCCCTGAACTACAAGGTCTCTTGAGAGCCAGGCCATTTGAAATGTTCTTATGATTGTATAAACTTGTGAACAAAATCCTCTGTCTCAAATTATGACATGTGAGTATTTATTTGAGATAGAGGATTCTGTTCATCAGATGGTAGGCAGTGCACTGTGGTATTGCACTATAAAGACAGCTGTGATACAATCTTGAACTCAG
The DNA here is from genome assembly GCA_027575285.2 of Zoanthus pulchellus. Classification (NCBI taxonomy): domain Eukaryota; kingdom Metazoa; phylum Cnidaria; class Anthozoa; order Zoantharia; family Zoanthidae; genus Zoanthus; species Zoanthus pulchellus. Next base: position 10,297 of record JAOBRB020208273.1, read on the forward strand.
TTTTACAATTATAATGAACAACTTGGAATTCTCAGGTGGTTTTGAGGTTTTACACAATACAATCATGTTTCTTGGATCAAAAGTTGCTAGTACAGTACTGGAATTTTGGATCAAAATGAGAGCTGCAATTTTGTCTGCTGGCATAAAAAATTGATGGCAGAATGAATGATGACCTGGCAATAATAATGGTGGTATGGTTGATGCTGACAGTGATGATGGTAGTATGGATGATGCTGACAGTGATGATGGTGGTATGGATGATGCTGACAGTGATGATGGTAGTATGGATGATGCTGACAGTGATGATGGTAGTATGGATGATGCTGACAGTGATGATGGTGGTATGGATGATGCTGAC